>CAUYQU010029247.1:0-164955 GCA_963574635.1 Cheracebus regulus
GTTCTTAATGACTTACAAAGAGACTTAGACTCCCACACAATAATAGTGGGAGACTTTAACACTACACTGTCAATATTACATAGATCAATGAGATAGAAAATCAACAAGGATATCCAGGACTTGAACTCAGACCAGGAACAACTAGACTTAACAAATATTTACAGAGCTCTCCTCCCACAAATCCACAAAACATACATTTTTCTCAGTATCACATTATATCTATTTTAAAAGTGACAACATAACTGGAAGTAAATCACTCCCCAGCAATTGCATAGCATTTCACAGGCTTAAATAAAATATTAGTTGGCTGCTTATTTGTTATTATTTTCATCCCCTATTCCTTCCTGTCTCCATTGTTAAACACAATTATTGGCATAAAAGAGGTTTTTAATACCCATTTTTAGACTGTATTCTAGCCTGGGCAATGAAACAAGAATCCCATTTTCTCTCCTTCTTTCTCTTCCTCTTTCTTTCTCTCTTTCATTTTTTTTCTTTCTTTTGCTCTTTCTCCTTTTCTGACTTTTTCTAAAATCTCTTCCTCTTTCTCTCTTTCATTCTTTTTATTCTAAAAAAAAAAAAAAACGATTGTTTACAATGATTTTCTTGAGTTACATTATAAAAGTGGAGATAAGAAACTGTATAGTTCTCCTTAGGTAAGGTCAGATTTCCTCTCCAGAAAGATGTTATCATTCACAACACTGCTACAACGTAGTGAATGTCCTTTCTTGTCACAGTCCCTCCATTGGGGAGTTTTCTTTCTCTGGTTTTTCTTTTTTCTTTGAGACAAGGTCTGGCAGTGTCTTCCAGGCTGGAGTACAGTGGCACAGTCTCGACTTACTGCAACTTCTGCCTCCCAAGCTCGAGCCACACTGCCACCTCAGCTTCCTAAGTAGATGGAACTACAGATGTACACCACCACGCCCAACTAAATTTTGTGTATTTTGTAGAGACAGGATTTTGCCATATTGACCAGGCTGGTCTTGAACTGAGATTATACATGTGAGCCATGGTGCCTGGTCTCATTTAAAAAAAATACAATGAAATGCATTATTTTATCCTGATTAGTTTAGTAGAGATTTAAAATTTCCTTGTCTTTTGTTACTAGTGACATGGAACATTCTTTGTGTTTTATTTTTATTTATTTATTTTTGAGACAGAGTCTCACTCTGTTGCCCAGGCTGGAGTGCAGTGGTGCCATCTTGGCTCACTGCAACCTCTGTGCTCAGGTTCAAGCGATTCTCATGCCTCAGCCACCCAAGTAGCCGGGATTACAGTCATATGCCATCATGTCTTGCTAATTTCTGTATTTTTAATAGAGTTGGGGTTTTGCCATATTGGGCAGGTTGGTCTTGAACTCCTGGCCTTCATTGATCTGCCTGCCTTGGCCTTTCAAAGTGCTGGTATTACAGGCAAGAGCCACTGTGCCTGGCGTTTATTTTTAATAAAGTAATCATTTCACATTTGATATTCATTATGTCTTTGGGGTGATACTCTTTATTACATTTATCACAGGTTTTACCATTCTGTTACTTTTTCATATTTGTTCTAAAAATACATATGTGAATCTGTTTATTTCTGATGATCTTGTTTCTTTAATAGTCATAATTAATTTCTCTTAATGGATTTTTTCATTTTGATTTTTTTTCAAATTTACCTTGAATTAATTCTTTTCTGAAGTATGGATCTGAGTACTAGTATTTACTGTGTAGTTGTTGAAATAGCATTTAATTTCTTTCCTCATTGTTACTTGATTTTCTCCCTTGCTTTGTCATTTTAAGCTCTTTTTAAAGAGTTGTGGTTTTTTTGTAATTAGTATTCTTCCAATCAGTTACATTTTTTCTAACTAATTCGCAATAAATATAGCTTTGGAGGCTGTTGCTGTGCTTTATATTATAGCAATGCTTCCTTCACAGCTTTTCTTTTTTTTTTTTTTGAGACTGAGTCTTACTCTGTTGCCCAGGCTGGAGTTCAGCAGAGCGAACTCAGCTCACTCTAACCTCTACCTCTTGGGTTTAAGTGATTCTCTTGCCTCAGCCTCCTGTGTAGCTGGGACTACAGGCATGTGCCACCACGCCCAGCTAATTTTTTTGTATTTTTATTAGAGACAGGGTTTCACCGTGTTAGCCAGGATAATCTTGATGTCCTGACTCGTGATCCACCTGCCTTAGCCTGCCAAAGTGCTGGGATTACAGGTGTGAGTCACCATGCCTGGCTTTTTATTTTTAAGTAGGCTTTGGTATTCATACTTTATAGATAAATGTCTACTATTGACCTAAGATGTTTTATGAATTCTCTATGTAATTGAGATTTCTTTGAATCCAGACAAATGTTATCTGATAGGAAATTGTGATAATTAGAATATTCAACTTGATTCTTGAGACAAAATTTGTGAACCCCCCTAATTTGCTGAATTCTGATTGCTGCATAGATGTAAAAAAAAAAAAAACCAAAAACTTCAATGAATGCCATTGAAAAGATGACATTCCTTATTATATTGAATGAAGTAAACATATTTAAAATACAAGTAAAACTATAAGATATGACAACATTTGCATATTTTCTAAAATGTGCTGAAAGTGTCCGAACTCTAATTAACTGAATACTCCTTTGAGCAGTTTGCAAATCAGTGTCTAAAACTATAATTCCCAAGGTTTTGTTTTTGTTCTTTGGATAGTGATGGATTGCTATTAATAAATCCCTTTGGAATTCAGTCAAAGCTGTGGATCGCTTTTGTTAGAAAAAGCATTTATGTATATTCACAGAACTTTTTTTAGGAGGAGCAGTGACCCTTAGGCTATCTGTGTGCCCCAGGTTATGAACTTTTGTTATGAAATCTCCACTAACAGCAAATGCTTTTTTTTTGTTTCCTGTGTTTAGGGTCTGACATAGCTGAAGTGATGCTGGATTTCATTCATTGGCTGACCCACCAAGAGTTTGGCCGCAAGTGTGTGGTCAGTATCAGAGATATCCTGTCCTGGGTCAACTTCATGAACAAAATGGCGGAGGAAGCTGCTTCGAAAAGGCCTGAGAGCATCTCCACTGTGACATCTTTTGTCCATGCTGCATGCCTGGTGTACATAGATGGAATAGGTTCAGGTATGTTGCCTGGTAGCTGGTGGGGACAAGTGCTCGGGTAGAGGGGCATAGAAGAAGGAGGCCCAGGCCTCTGATCTGTCTGTTTTATAGAATCAGTTAGCTGAACATTTCCAAAACTGAGAATGGCTTTCCTTTTCTTTGTAGTCTTTGAAAGGGGTTGGCACACAAGATATGCTACAACTTCTCAAAGCTTATAAACCAGGTACTTAACAGATGTGAAGTGGTGATTATGAGTAAAGACTGCTGAAAATGTCTTTGCTTCTGAAGCACTGGCTACTTTTTTTTTTTTTAATTAAGTTCTGGAATGTATGTACAGAACGTGCAGGTTTGTTACGTAGATATACTTGTGCCATGGTGGTTTGGTGCACCCATCAACCCATCATGTAGGTTTTAAGCCCCGCATGCATTAGGTATTTGTCCTAATGCTCTTCCTCCCCTTGCCCCCCATCCCTCAATAGGCCCCAGGGTGTGATGGTCCCCTCCTTGTGTCCATGCGTTCTCATAGTTCAACTCCCACTTACAAGTTAAGAACATGCAGTGTTTGGTTTTCTGTTCCTGTGTTAGTTTGCTGAGGATGATGGTTTCCAGCTTCATCCATGTCCCTGCAAAGGACATGAACTCATTCTTTTTTATGGCTGCATAGTATTCCATGGTATATATGTGCAACATTTTTTTTTTCTTTCCTTTTTTTTTAAGATGCAGTTTCACCATGTTGGTCAGGCTGGTCTCGAACTCCTGACCTCAGGTGATCCGCCCGCCTTGGCCTCCAAAGTGCTTGGATTACAGGCGTGAGCCACCACACCCGGCCGCCACATTTTCTTTATCCAGTCTATCATTTATGTGCATTTGGGTTGGTTCCAAGTATTTGCTATTGTTAATAGAAGCACTGGCTAATTTTTAACATGAATAGTCATTTTTCAATAATGGGCCTGAATATTTTGTTTTAAGTTTATTTTAACATCATAAAAATCACTATGATTTGGTTTTTCAGCCATGAAGATTTGAAATATAAATCAGCATGGTTACCATATTAGGTACTCTTATAGGCTGACTTATCACTGAGTGACTAAGAGTACTTTACCGAATGAGCTGCTGCTTAATTGATGATCCATAGATTGGGGGTAGGTGGGTGTCAAACTTCTTTTGTAGGACTGCATACGCTAGAAATCACATTTAGGCTTCAGTTTTGCCAAGGCCTACTTTTTCCAAGAACCTGTACTAGAGCTCCTGCTAAATGGTGGTGAAGCTTGGTGTTGTGCTGTTGCGTCATGGACTGATCCTCTGTCTTTTAGGGGTAACTTCTTCTGGATTTGGTACAGCCCTCTTGGCACGAAAAGAATGTCTGAAATTTCTAATCAAGAGGCTTGCCAAGATAGTACGACTTACAGAATATCAGAAAAATGAATTGAAGATTTATGACAGAATGAAGGCGAAAGAATTTACTGGGATAGATAACCTTTGGGGAATTCATCCATTTTTTATACCAAGGGGTAAGAATGATTTTTTAAAAATGTATTTTCCTTTTCTATAGATCATAGATTCTTGGCTTTTATTGTGACTTAGTTTTAATGTGTAATACTCATAATTATTTTTGTACTAAGTGAGATTCTGACTTGAGACTTATCATAATTGTGTAAATGATTGAAAATACATAACTGGCATATAAAAATGGGAAATAGAGACTTCAATCTATCAATAGATTGTCTTATACATTGCTTATTTTTTTATTAGTTGGTTCCCACAGTAGGAACTTTCCTTTAGTAAAGCTCTAAATTCTACTAATGTTGACAATAAACTTTTAAGTGACTTGTAAAGACCAGTTTAGCCCATAATGTATCTTAACTATAGAACTACACTATAGCTTACACTTGGTTTTAAGGAAAGTAACTATGAAGGTAAATTGTCCAAGTACATACGGTGATTCAACGTATAGGTTGTGAAAGGAGAGGTGTGTATTTGCAATTAGACTTATGTCCATGTATGTGTATAGGAGATGGAGAGATCTGTATAGTAGGCACAGTTGAAGAAAATGTGCTATTGGCTATTCCTGTAAAGCATTTTATGGATCTAAAGGTGGAGCAATATTGAAATAGAGATTGAACATTTTCACTGCAAATGATACCTCACTAACTGATAGGCCACGTGGTCGATGCTGAAAATCTTGAGTTGATGTTTACATATGATTTGGCAATATCCTGCTTATACATGGCTTTCCTTTTCTCCACTTAAGGACCTGTCCTACACAGAAATAATATTGCAGACTATGCACTTAGTGCAGGGACCACTGCTATGAATGCACAGAGGCTCCTAAGAGCAACAAAACTGAAGAAACCCATTCTCCTGGAGGGTTCCCCTGGTGTTGGCAAGACAAGTTTGGTGGGAGCATTAGCAAAGGCTTCAGGAAATACTCTTGTTAGGATCAACTTGTCAGAGCAAACGGTAAGTTCAGTCATCCTGCAGCTGATGGAGATAGCTATATTTAGTAATATCTGTGTCAATTTATAATTTCCTAATCAGAAAGGGTTATATTATCAGTATCCTCAAATTTTTCTTCCTTTTTTTTTTTGGAGACAAGAGTCTTGTTCTGTTGCCCAGGCTGGAGTGCAGTGGCATGATTCTCTTGGCTCAGTCTCCTGAGTCGCCAGGATTACAGATGTCTGCCACCACGCCTGGCTGATTTTTGTGTTTTTAGTAGAGACAGGGTTTCATCATGTTGGCCAGGCTGGTCTCAAACTCCTTATGTCAAATGATCCAGTTCTTGGCCCCCCCCCCGAAGTGTTGGGATTACAGGCATACGTCATGGTGCCTGTCCTGTATCCTCAAGTATTTCATATCATAATAAGGACCACAGCAACATGATCTTCCAAACTAAATCTTCTTTGGATTTGTTGATCGCTGACACCTTAAATATTAAATCTCTGCATGCTTTATTCTAATTCTTATTTGAGAGAGAATTATCTATCTACTTTGGTATTTATTGTACTATAACCCCACTTAATTTTTTGCTTAAATTAAAAAAAAAATTACATTCAACAATCACAGGAAAATATGGTACAGATGACAAATTAATGAGAATCCTTTGGAATGGGGTTTTGTTGTTGTTTTTTTAAGCCTGTCAGTTGAATTCCAAGTTCAGCCAATGTTCAGAACTATTAATCTAGAGCACCAGCTCAAATTGATTGATATATGAGCATGTTGAGAAAGTTCTTGGGATATTTTGGGCTCATAGTAAACAGGACTGGGATTGGTTAGTTCATCCTGGGTGTAGGAAGGAAGAGTAGTGGTGCCAGCCCCAAGTGTTTGTCATTTCAGATTTAGGGTGTTAGAATCCAGTTGATTTTTTAAGTAATACTGGCTTTTCTCCATTTCTTCCCCTTTCAAAGGACATCACAGACCTGTTTGGAGCAGATCTACCTGTTGAAGGTGGCACGGGAGGAGAGTTTGCCTGGCGTGATGGCCCCTTACTGGCAGCTTTGAAGGCAGGCCATTGGGTGGTGTTGGATGAGGTGAGGGGCCTGTTTGTTGTGCCCAAGATGGATCATGTGTGTGAGGAGCAGTCATACTTTTCACAGCTCCAGGGGCATTTCTGAGTGGATCATCCCGCTGATGACTTTTCTCTAATGAAAAGATCCTCTGTAGTTTCCTTTAAGAATAAGGGAAATCACTTGGCAGAATACACATACAGAAGCCCTTAATAATAAAACCTACAAACTCTTCCACTGTTTAAAGTTATCCTTCAGAGGAAAACTGCATCGTCACTAGTTTAGTCTCTGGCAAGCTTGCTGTTTCTGCATTTATTTCAGAGGCATTTTACAAAGAGTGTCAGCCACCTCATGTTTTATTAGTGCACCAGAAAGACCGAGGAAAGACATACAAAATGACCTACCAAAATGAGAAAACGATCAGTTATATGTATATATTGGGTAAATTATTCATCAGAAGTAAGAGCAGAGCATAAAACATGATAAATACTGAATCTCTGACAGCTAGTGATATGGAGCTGTGTCAGTTTGTGGTGTACATTATTTAGGAAAATGCTAGAAATATTTGTGGAGCTGAAATGATTTGAGTGATGTGTCACAGGTGAGACTTTGGATACAGGCTGCAATAGGTTCGCCAGGTTCAGACTCCTGGGTCCGAACATCAGAGAGGGTGCTGTGGGACTCCTGTCTGCTGATCTTTCTGCCTTTTATTCTTGGGATAACAAGGAGAGGGAATTTTTTTTCCCCTTTTTTCAGATTTTTTTTTTTTTTTAACAAAATGTCTGATAGAATATATATTAGGCAGGAAAAGAGAAAGCCTAGTTTTAAAGCTGAAGGCCACTGACCAAACTTAGCATTTAGTGGAATTGCATTCAGGGACTGCAAGACATTCTAGATTTACGTACACACCTAAGAGTGACTTTCTGTTTGGGAATATACAGAGGTGTTTGTGCTTGGTAGTGCTTATGTAAACATGACACTTGAAACCCTAATGTAGTATGCTCTGATTTTTACCTGTTTGTATTTTATTAATTTGTATTTTCCCAATCTCCTTTTTTTTCTATGTTACCAACAAATCACACATGCTTCCCATCCCTGAGCTCTGAACTACTCATCTGAAGACCTCCATTCAGCTCTTTTCATTTCTGGCACAAGATCCCCTTGTAATTGTTCTTGTTTATGTTGTTTATATCCTGACTTTGAAACCCGTTGGAGATTTTATTCAGTGTTTGAAATGGGAAAGTGTTTAAAGAGTTAGCAAACCTATCTATTCTCTACAATTCATGTTACATGTCTTTTTCTTTACTTTTCTTTTTTTCTTTCTTTTTTTTTTTTAAAGGCAGAGTCTCAGTCTATCACCCAGGCTGGAGTGCAGTGGTGCATTCTTGGCTCAGTGTAACTTCCTCTTCCTGGGTTCAGGTGAATCATGAATCAGTCTCCTACCTCAGCCACCTGAGTATCTGGGATTACAGGTGTGCGTCACCACACCTAAGTTTTGTATTTTTATTAGGGACAAGGTTTTGCCATGTTGGTCCAGCTGGTCTTGAACTCTTGGCCTCAAGTGATCCACCTGCCTCAGCCTTCCAAAGTGCTGGGATTACAGGCGTTAGCCACCACGCCTGGCCAATTGGCGTTATGTATCTTAAACACTCAGATTGTGAAAATGAAATATCCGTGTATTGTCAAAAACTTTTGTAAGTTATTACTTACAGAGCAGGTTAATATAGGTGCATATAATGGATACAGTTTAACTTTTAAGAAGATTTTTAACTTTAAAATTTAATTTGAGCATTTATTTAGTTTGAAGATTATTAATATGTGTATATATGTAACATATACATATGTGTGTGTGTGTATATATATATATATATACACACTTATATATTTTATGTAAATATACATATGTTATATAAGATACCAGCCAAAATCTCTTTAACATACATGTGAAATAAAGAATAATAGAATTGGACCAGGTACAGTGGCTCATGCCCATAATTCTAACATTGAGAGGCTAAAGTTAGAGAATTACTTGAGCCCATGACATGGGACCTTCCTGGACAACATAGCAACACCTTGGCTCTACCAAAAAAAAAATTAGCTGAGTGTGGTGATGCATGCCAGTGGTCACAGCTGTGCAGCAGGCTGAGGTGGGAGGATCTCTTGAGCCCTGGAGATGGAGGTTGCAGTGAGCCATGATCGTACCACTGCACTCCAGCCTGGGTGACAGGGTGAAACCCTATCTCAGAAACAAAACAGAAGAATAATAGAATGAATACAGACAACTCATAACTCAGCCTAAAATATAGAAGATTATCAATATTGTTTGAAATTCCACCTTCTGAAGATAACGCCACCTTTCTTCGCTGCATATTATCCTCCTGCTTTTTGTTGCAGTTGTACAGCATATTTGAGACAAATATATGTACTTTCTTTTTTAAATAGCTTAACCTGGCTTCTCAGTCTGTATTGGAAGGACTCAATGCTTGTTTTGACCACCGAGGAGAAATCTATGTGCCTGAGTTAGGAATGAGCTTTCAAGTTCAGCATGAGAAGACGAAGATTTTTGGGTGTCAAAATCCCTTTAGACAAGGAGGTGGGAGGAAAGGCTTGCCCAGGTCTTTCCTCAACAGATTCACTCAGGTAAGATTTGCTGTTGCCACAGAGACCAAATATAGACTGTGAGGGGATAAGACTACTATATCACGAAGGCTTTTAGGATGTTCACTATGAGAATTAGCTTAATGATACTCTTTCTTGTCCTTATGTGATCAATAGTAATGCGACTGGTTCCGATCATTGCTTCTGTCGATCTTTTGTCCCAGAAAACTAGATGTGTTAACAGTTGGAAGACAGTTCCCTCCCAGCCTCTTTAGGATTCTATTACTGTGCACTCTGGGATGAAGTCCAATCTTGGACCTTTTCAGTTGTCCCTCTGATCTATTGAAACATATAAGAAAACATTTTAATGAAAATAATGCATTTTAACTAAAGAAAAGTAAGAAGGAACAGGAAACTACCATGAAGAATAAGCATCCACTATTCCCTGGTCAGTCATTATTAACACTTTGGTTTGTTATGCCTTTATTCTTACTTGCAGAGGGGTACATGTGTTTATGTATGCTTACTTGTTTTAACAACAGTTTTTCAGAGTTTGGCCAATCTAGAGGCTTGGAAAATGCCTCTAAATTTCTTTAGTGTCATTGACCCTTATGATTAAGAATTTGCTGAGTATCTTTTAAGAAGGTTTCATTGGCTGGGCACGGTGACTCATGCCTGTAATCCAACCACTTTGGGAGACCAAGGCGGGCAGATCACCTGAAGTCAGGAGTTCGAGACCAGCCTGGTCAACATGGCGAAAACCCATCTCTACTAAAAATACAAAAAGTAGCTGGGCATGATGGTGGGCGCTTGTAATCCCAGCTACTGAGGAGGCTGAGGCATGAGAATTGCTTGAACCTGGGAGAAGGAGGTTGTAGTGAGCTGAGGTTGCGCCATCGCACTCCAGCCTGGGCAACAGAGTGAGACTCCGTCTCAAAAAAAAGACCAAAAAACAAAAAGAATGTTTTATTAAGAAAATTTTCAGGCTAGGTGCAGTGGCTCGTGCCTGTAATCCCAGCACTTTGGGAGGCTGAGGCGAGTGGATCATAGGGTCAAGAGTCCAAGACCAGCCTTGCCAAAATGATGAAACGCCATCTCTATTAAAACTACAAAAATTAGCTGGACATGGTGGCGGGCACCTGTAATCCCAGCTACTCAGGAGGCTGAGGCAGAGAATTGCTTGAACCCAGGAGGCAGAGGTTGCAGTGAGTCGATACTGTGCTACTGCACTCCAGCCTGGGTGACTGGTTGATACTTCACCTCAAAAAAAAAAAAAAAAAATCAAACATATGGAAAAGTTGAATGAATTTTATTGTGAATACTCATATCTACCACCCAGATTTAAAAGCATTTTACATTATATATAAGACATTTTTAATAACGTAGTTTTTATTAAAATACATGATCCGCCTACCTCAGCCTCCCAAAGTGCTGGGATTACAGGCATGAGCCACTGTGCCTGGCCTAATAACAGTTTTTAAAACATAAATTGCATATATCTTTTTTCTTTTCTTTTTCTTTCTTTTTTTTTTTCTTTTAAGATGGAATCTCACTCTGTTGCCCAGGCTGGAGTACAGTGGCTTGATTTTGGCTTACTACAGCTCCTGCCTCCTGGAGTCAAGTGATTTTCCTATCTCAGCCTCCCAAGTAGCTGGAATTTTAGGCATGCACCACCATGCCCAGCTAATTTTTGTATTTTCAGTAGAGACAGGGTTTCCCCATGTTGGCAAGAATGGTCTTGATCTCTTGACCTCGTGATTCACCCACCTCGGCCTCCCAAAGTGCTGGGTTTACAGGTGTGAGCCACCACGCCCAGCCTTTTTTTTTTTCTTTAATTCACTAGAATAGACCTTAAAAACAGAACCTCTACTGTGCTGTATTAAGATTTTATGATTCTTTATCCTCAAAATGCAAAAAAAGAAATTTCTGTAACTGAAAATCATATATATTTCTCATGTATTGTTACTTGGTGTTAACGATTTTACATAATAAGACATGGTAGTCGTTTCTAGTGTTTGGTAAAGAGAAACAAAGGCGTTTCTTCATGTTATTTTTGGATTTTCTAGGTCTTTGTTGATCCCCTTACAGTAATTGACATGGAGTTCATTGCCAGTACTTTGTTCCCAGCCATTGAGAAAAATATTGTTAAGAAAATGGTTGCCTTCAATAACCAAGTAAGTACCTACATGTATTGGTTCTTTCTTTTTCTTGCTGTATTTGAAACCAGCATTTTTTCAACATAGGGTTCTACCAAATTATCAGAATCTCTTAACTAAAAACAATTACTTTGAATTCTACAGGTTTCTAGTGGAAGGCACACTACATAGTGGAGGCTTCCAGTAATTTATTTCTGTGTTGTGGCTACCAGTGTTACTACTTAGAGGGTATGCCTGGCATTTGGAAGTCTTGAGAAAGAGGCATCTGAATCGAGCCTGTTAATTCTTGTTTCAGATTACATATCTTTTGTGGTATGTTCCTAGTACTTAATGCACTGCCTGGTAGCAAGCAGGGTATGTTTCTCAATCAGGATGTTTTCTTTCTAGATTGATCATGAAGTGACTGTTGAGAAGAAATGGGGACAAAAAGGAGGACCCTGGGAATTCAACCTCCGGGACCTTTTCCGCTGGTGTCAGTTGATGCTGGTTGACCAGTCCCCTGGGTGTTATGATCCTGGTCAGCATGTGTTTTTGGTTTATGGTGAAAGAATGAGAACCGAGGCAGACAAAAAAAAGGTGAGTTTCACATTTGCTATTTGTATTTCTTTCCATCTGAAAGTTGCTTTCTTGTGAGTGAGAAAGGATATACTTACACTAATAGCAAACTTTTTCTTTTTCTTTTTTTTGAGACAGTTTTGCCCTTGTTTCCCAGGCTGGAGTGCAATGGTACAATCTCAGCTCACTGCAACCTCCACCTCTCGGGTTCAAGTGATTCTCCTGCCTCCACCTCCCAAGTAGCTGGAATTACAGGCATGAGCCACCAGGCCCAGCTAATTTTTTATATTTAGTAGAAATGGGGTTTCACCATGTTGGTCAGGCTGGTCTCGAACTCCTGACCTCAGGTGATCCATCCACTTCAGCTTCCCAAAGGGCTGGGATTGATTATAGGCGTGAACCACCACGCCCAGCTAGCAAGCCTATTAAAGCTGCTTCAAAATTTAAAAGTTACAAGAACAGACTAAATGTTTTCCTATCTTGGGGTCCCATAACATAGAGTAACTTGCTTTAGAGGACATAATTTGCTGATCTATTCAAATCCCTATGATCACAAATGTTAAAGCAGCATTACCCTCCAATAATAAAGAACTAAGTCTTCATCATCTTTACAGGCACTAGGGGGAGAAGCGGGAGGAGGCAGACGGGCGATACTCTGTAGCAGAGGAAGGTTTTCTGTTTTGTTTTGTTTTTAAATAAATGTCAAATTATAAAGTGTTTTATCTAGAAAGTATAGTCATGTAAAGAGAATATTCTGTGTTTAAGTGAAAATAAAAATACCTATTTGTAAGTAAAACTGGAATTCCCACTGTAAGAAATTGTAATAATGTGTGCATTTTAGTTGGTGGTATTTAAAATCCTGTCTTGCTGAATGCTCACGATAGCTGTAGGCAGGAGGTGCTGTCACGGCCTCTTATAGGTGAAGATCCAAGGCTTAAAGACATGGAGTGTCACAGTTAAGAGAGCCAGTTTTCCAGTTGAGGCCCTCTCCAGTTTGTCTGCTCTTTCCTTCTATTAAACTTCACTGTTTGAAAATAAATGAATACATATATAGATGCATGCACTCGAAGCAGTAACCCTCCTTGTTGAAATGTGAAGATGTGGCTAGCCCATAACACACGTGACTTTGACACCCCTTTTATTCTGCTACCCATTCTGTTTTTTGTTGTTTGTTTTGTTTTGTTTTGTTTTGAGGCAGAGTCTCACTTATGCAGTGGCACAATGCTGGCTCACTGTAGCCTTGACCTCCTAGGCTCAAGGGATTTTCCTACCCCAGCCCACTGATATAGGCACATGCCACCATGGCCTGGCTAATTTGTTTTTACTTTTAACAGAGATTTGGTCTTGTTATATTGTTCGGGCTGGTTTCGTACTCCTGGGCTCAAGTGATCTTTCTGCCTCAGCCTCCCAAAGTGCTGAGATTACAAGTGTGAGCTATTGTGCCCAGTCACCCAGATCTTCTGTCGTGTGGTATTCAGAATCTGATCACACAGTAACTCATTTAGCATATGCAGGTAGCTTTTAGTCATTCTATTAGAATAAAGTCTTAGTGGTTTTTGACAGCTTTAGTGATATATAATTCACATAATCAGCTAGTATTTTAATTTCCTCATTCATTTACTATAGTATATTAATATGACCAAGATACATGCCAGTTGTTGAATGATTGATTAGTCAGGTGCTGGCTCATTGTGGTATGTGGAAGGTTTCCATCACTCCTCCAATTCAGGGTTATTGTTATAGACCATATAGACATTTTCTGGCAGGGGAGATAAGATCAAGAAAAATAATATCATAGAAGGATAAAGTCTATAAAAGCTAGAAGAGTCCAGTTGAATTGAATTTTGCCTTTGCGTGTTGTGGGGGGGCGGGGGGGGGGGCGGGGACACTGAGTCTCGCCTTGTCACCAGGCTAGAGTGCACTGGCGTGATCTTGGCTCACTGCAACCTCTGACTCCCTGGTTCAAGTGATTTTCCTGCCTCAGCCTCCCAAGTAGCTGGGATTACAGGCACATACCACCACACCCAGCTAATTTTTGTATTTTTAGTAGAGACAGGGTTTCACCATGTTGGCCAGGATGGTCTCCTGACGTCATGATCCACCCACCTCCGCTTCCCAAAGGGCTAGAATTGCAGATGTGAGCCACTGCGTCCAGCTGAAGTTTGATTTTATAGAGCTAAACCAAAGAGCTAGATTGGGAAAATATTTGTAATTTGTTTTTTTTTTTAAATGGAGTCTCCCTCTGTTGCCCAAACTGGAGTGCAGTGCCTCAATCTTGGCTCACTGCAACCTCTGCCTCCTGGTTTCAAGCGATTCTCCTGCCTGGACCTCCCGAGTAGCAATATTTGTAACTTTAACCCTCTGATAAAACATCAGGGATTGGGGATTATATGGGTTAATGTAGAACATGAGGTCATGTATCACCTGAACTCATAGGTAGGTGACAAGAATGCTTTCCTATGCTGCTTTTAGTTTCACAGTCCAATGTTTGATATTGATCATGATTTTATCTATATTATTTTTATTTTCTGGCATCAGTGCAGTATTCAAGTATTATATGAGTATTGCCGCTTTTTAGAAATATAATTTTGTATGTTTCTTTTCTGGACTCTAATTTTCCCTCCTGTTATGGGCTAAATTAATGTTTTTTATATACTTGTATTCCCCTCCACCATTACTCTTAGGTTTTTGAAAGAGATCCAAAATCAAAGAGCTTTAACAGAACATTTTCTAATAGTATTACTCCTGACAAAAGGATAACAAAGTAAATAATTGATTAGAGGAATAAATTTGGTTTTCATATCCACATAAGTTTTTGGAGGGTTAACATGTTTTTGGAGGCAGACTGGCTTAGATGTAAAATCAGTCACCAACCGTGGGCAAATTCAATAACTCTTGTGAGTTTTATCTATATAAAATGGATATGATAACTATTTTGCATGGGTATAAGGAACAGAAATAATCTCCCAAAGTACTTAATACAGTGTTTGGTTCATAGTAGATGGTCAATAAATGGTCATGACTGTTCTGTCCTCTTGTAGTATTGATGAAAACAAACAAGTCTTTTTTGTCTCTAGATTTCAATACTGCAGAGTCCGTGGCTTCAATTTAATTTATGGTGCATTCTCACTGAAATCTCAGTTTGGGGTATGACTGCTATGTTCGCAATCTCAAATTTACTTTCATTCCAAAGAATTAAATAAATGCAGTCGATTTTTTTTACAAGAAAAAATTCAAAAGGATAAGGAAATTGTGGCTAGTGTTCTTAGAATAGTGACTCTTATCACTGTGCTTGTTTTCTAGAAAGTTTGCCTAAGAATTAGGTGGAGTGATTTGTGTTTTTACAGCATTATCTTCTTCCTTTAGGTCATTGCTGTATTCAAGGATGTGTTTGGTTCAAATTCCAACCCATACATGGGAACCAGACTATTTCGTATCACTCCCTATGATGTTCAGGTAAGGAGGCTAGGATAATCCTCTATTCTTTGACATTTTAAAATTGTTTCTTCTGCTCCCACTACCAGGCACACTTATGAAATCTCATTGGCATGCCTTTGCAGTTGGGCTACTCGGTCCTTTCCCGTGGCAGCTGTGTTCCTCACCCATCCCGCCATCCTCTGTTGCTCCTGCACCAGTCATTCCAGTCCCTGGAGTCAATCATGAAGTGTGTGCAGATGAGCTGGATGGTCATCCTGGTTGGCCCAGCCTCTGTGGGCAAGACCAGCCTGGTCCAGCTTCTGGCACACCTTACTGGCCACACATTAAAGATCATGGCTATGAACAGTGCCATGGATACTACTGAGCTGCTTGGTGGATTTGAGCAGGTAACCAGTCTGCCTTCATATTTTCGGGCAAAGCATAATAAACTGTGTGGTCTGACTGAGGGTCTTCTGTGTTAGTGGTGAGTACAGAAAACAGTATTCTCTGACCCTGTGATGAGTTCCTGTCCTCTGGAAATTGCAGGTTGATCTTATACGACCTTGGAGGCAGCTGCTGGAGAAGGTGGAGGGTGCTGTAAGGGCACTGTTGAGGGATAGCCTCCTTATCAGTGCTGACGATGCAGAAGTAGTGCTGCGAGCCTGGAGTCACTTCCTTCTGACGTATAAGCCTCAGTGTCTTGGAGAAGGCGGTAAAACTATCACGATGGAGATTGTCAACAAACTGGAAGCAGTATTACTGCTTATGCAACGACTCAACAATAAAATCAACTCATACTCCAAGGCAGGTATGTATATTTGGATCTCTGTATCAGGCACTTACCATTGCCTATTTTTGTCCATTTACACGTAATAGATTTACAAATATAATGCTCACATTTTGTATTAACTTAATGATTACTAACAATCAGAACTTGTGGGAAAGTTTGGCCTACAAAGTAAAATGAGGCTGAGATAAAGTATTCAGAATAGTTGATCCTAAAAAATCAAATAGGAAAAAAATTAGTTACCACACTTTATGGTTTATTTTGTGTGCAATCGCCTTTAATGATAAAACAGCATGTAAAACTTTTATTATTATTGTCTATTTTTTTTTTTTACTCAGTAATTTCTCAGGAAATTGAGCATTTTAAACTGAAGAATAGGAGTCCGAATTCATAGGATGTGTTTATTCATTTATGTGGGATGGAAGAAGTGCATCATTCTGTATGCCATCCAATTAACATGGAAACTTCTCTCATTCTGTGGTGCCACTTTCTGAGTGGTGGTGAGCATGCCCCTAGGGAGGATTCAACCTAAAGGCCCATAGGCTGAGTCTGTCCCTATGCTTGTCATTCTTTATTTCCACAGCCTGCTTATAACTGATTACAAAATGTTGATTCCTTATGGCTAAAGAAATCAGACATCCCACTTGTAGCCCAGCAAACATTTTATCTGTGGCTGTGTACCACTCATTTACTTTCTTCATTTACAACTTCATTTACAACTTCATTGTTGATTTGATCCATCATTTCTAACTTTAAGCCTGCCATTTGAACTTGAAATCCTTTACTCATTCACTCAAATTAATTATAAAAGATATCCGATGGAGCCATGTATCATATATTTTTTAATGGATATTGTAAAACTCATCGAATTATGAGTATCTATTGCAAACACTGTACTGAATATATGTACTTTTAATCACCATGACAACACTGTATTATAGGAAGGATTATATACATCTAATAGATGAGGAAATGAATGTTCATAGAGATGAAATTACTTGCCTGCAGTCTTACAGTTAGCAAGTGGTTGGGCTAGGGTGTTTTTTCGGGGCAGTGGGGGTGTTTCTAGGGAAGACTCCAGAAACAAGGGGCTAAGTTTTGAATCCAAGCCTCCTCCAAAGCTGTTAATCTAGTGAGTGTGTTAAGTCTTTCATAAGTCAGTTAGAAATTAAGTATTAGGGTAAGTTCTTACGGCTTATTCCCAATACTACTGTTTATTTAGGATTGGCTGTTTCATATTGAGTAATTTCTTAGGGTTATTAATAGAGTGAAAGGACTAAAGCAATTTGTCTACTATTTTACATTTGGCTAAAACTTTTTTTTTCTTCTTTAACTGTATCTTTTGATGTTTCTCTAAACTTGTGTGACTTTTAAAATATAGTTCTCATTATGTTCATACTTTTTCTGAGATAGTCTCACTCTGTTGCCCAGGCTAGAGTGCAACGGTGTGATCACAGCTCACTATAGCCTTGACCCCCTGGGCTCAGGCAATCCTCCCACCTCAGTCAGCCTCCTGAGTAGCTGGGACTACACGCATGTGCCACTATGCCTGGATAATTTTTAAATTTTTTTTAGAGGTGGGTTCTTGCTACGTTGCCTAGGCTGATCTTGAATACCTGGCCTCAAGTGATCCCCTGCTTTGATCTTCCAAAGTGTTGGGATTACAGGCATGAGCCACTGTGCTCAGCTGCTTTTAAGCTTTTTAAGATCAGATCTAGAATATATATTACTGTAGGACTGGATTAGCCTCACTATTGAAGCATAACCTGGGTAGCATCTCTACTGAATGTCCTTGTAGTCAGTGAGTTCTCTTCACTTTGTCTGGTGGGAACTAGAATGATACTCAGCACAGTTTGAACTCTGGGAGTTACTCAGCTCGCGTTTCCCCAGTAATTGTCCTTTCTTTGGTAGTTTTTGCTCATCCATGTAGAGCTTCACCCTTTATATGCACATGTAGACTCTAACACCCTTACTGAGATTTTTGGAGTTCTTTCTCTGAGTAATTCCCTCTGCTTAAGTACTCTGTTCTTCATTCAAGTTGCCCTAGCTGCCCTGAACTCTACTCTGTCTGTTCAACTCCATGAACTTCCTGATGTGTTTGGGTTCCCCCTCCCTGCTTTGCAATTCAGAAATTGATTCCAGGAAGAAAACCAGGGCAATTATGGGGCTTCACCTGATTTTTTTTCTTTCTCTCAGATATCATAGTCTTGTGCTGCCTATTGTCCAATACAAAAGCGTATGTTTCACATATTTTGCCCAGTTTTCTAGTCATGAATTAACAATGGTAGATTAATTCTAAACTTTGTTACTACCTCATCTTTAGAAGTAGAAATCCAATGTATATTACCTTGTGATATGAAAAATGGTCATAAAACAATTTCCAACCAAAAAGATCTATGGAAAAATTTCTAGGGAAGGGCTGTATAAACTACAAAGCATTTGGCAAGTATAATTACCAGTTATTATAATCATATGATATGCTCGTTATAAAGGAAACCCAGTTTGCACTGTGTGAAGTTATAGCACTTTCATTTAGTATAAATGCACTGATAGGTGGGAAATCATTATCCTTCTCCTGCCATTTAAGAAACCGTAATACAGAAAAATCATTTGCCGGTTCTGTCACCCTAGAGTCAGCCCTGAGTAGCTATTAATTCAGAGGGCCGTTAAGAAGTATTTTCTGTCTTAAACTTAACTTTCCTGTGTTTAAACAGAAGCAAAACATTCTTCTATTTATTCTATTATGAAATCTTAAAGAAAAAAAAAACAGGGCTAGAAGTATCAAGCTTCCTATTCATAAACTTAATTCTTGGTTTGAAGTTAAGTGCTGTGGATGATTCTTCCCTGTGACATTTCAGAGTTTGCCAAACTTGTAGAAGAGTTCCGAAGCTTTGGTGTGAAGCTTACGCAGTCAGCCAGTGGCCGTAGCCATGGGACGTTCGAATGGGTTGACAGCATGTTGGTTCAGGCCCTGAAGTCCGGAGACTGGCTTCTGATGGATAATGTTAACTTCTGCAAGTAAGAACCTTATGCCTCATCATGAATGGTCCAGCTTGAAATCTGAGTGTGCTTGTCAAAGTAGAGACTCAGATAGAAGTGCTGGTATTTTGAAGCTACTATTTTTCTTAATTAATTACATAGGCATCCTCAGCCATATTCTATAAACTTCTCCCTTTGGTGAACAGTGGTAGTTTATCATTAGACAGCTATAAGATTTCAGCTCTGTATGATAATTTTGAGCCGAACCAAAGGCTAACAAAATTGGATTACTTTTCCCGGCACTCTCCATTGAGTTAGGCCTTTTAATATCAGAAGTCTTCCCTTTTTTTGTTAGGTTTTCTTCGGTGCAGTTTTTTCTAATGCAGGGTCTGACACAAGGCAGGCATTTAGTAAATGGGCATCAGTGATAGAGCGATTGAATCATGTATCATTTTTGATCTTACAGTAAGGTAAAGGACAAGTGTGAAACTACTGTACATATGTAGTTACCATAGTAGAAGCTATTACAAGTTACATCATGGCCATTCTTCGTGGAGCATTTATCTATTACAAATAGAAATCCAGTCACCTTAAATGGATTTGGTAATGTTGAGGGATAGGGGGCAGGAAAGGAAAAAGTGAAAAGGTTATAGTGCAGGGAACTTATTAGCATTTTCTTTAATTTTGTTCAAAAACATCTTGTGTATTTACTGTGTATAAGGCCCTGGGCTATGTTCCTTGGGGAGTGAGAAGGGAAATGAATGGGGAATATACTTTGGAAAGAGATCACTATTGTATCTGGGTTAAGTGATTGTGCCAAAAGGAAATGTGTCAAAAGCATTTGGAGGCCAGGTGCAGTGGCTCACGCATGTAATCGCAGCACTTTGGGAGGCCGAGGTGGGCGGATCATGAGGTCAGGAGTTTGAGATCAGCCTGGCCAACATAGTGAAACCCTGTCTCTACTAAAAAGACAGAAAATTAGCTGGGCATGGTGACAGGCACATATAATCCTAGTTACTCAGGAGGCTGAGGCAGGAAAATTGCTTGAACCCAGGAGGCAGAGGTTGCAGTGAGCAGAGATTACGCCAGTGCATACCAGCCTGGGCGACAGTGCGAGACTCTGTCTCAAAAAAAAAAAAAAAAAAGCATTTGAGTCCCGGGCATGGAAGGAAAGAAGAGTCAATGCAGCATGTCGGCCTATTCACCATTTGAATTCTGTCTGTGCAGCCCATCAGTGTTGGATCGTTTGAATGCTTTGCTTGAACCTGGAGGTGTCCTCACTATTAGTGAGAGAGGAATGATAGATGGATCCACTCCCATGATAACACCAAATCCCAATTTCAGGTATTTATGTCTCTTACATTTCTGCATCAGAATCTGACAGCCTCAGTAGCAGAGGTGGACATTCGTTAAGACTTCCTTATATATTTTATTTATCAACTGAGTCATGGGGAAGTTCACCATTTATTAATTCATTTAACAAATACTTACTAAGGCTCTACTATTTACCAGGCACTGCTGGGCTCTGGGAACACAGCATAAACAAGAGGTGCAAGGTCTTGGCCTTGCATTGGTGATGAAGGTTGGAAGCAGGGATACCAGTCACACTCCTTTTTCAGTAGTTTAGGCAGGACATCACAGTGGCCTAGATGAAGGTGGTCAGATGGGTTGACTTGCTCATGGACCTATGGATTGAGAAAAAGAAGAATCAGGATGACACCTCTGTTTTTGGCTTGAGTAAGTGGATAAATGGTGTTGCCATTCATTGAGAAAGGGAAGACTGGTAAAGGAGCAGGTTTAATGCAGGTAGGACCTACAGGGAATCAGCTGTTTACTTCCAGACATGAATGAGAGAAGTGTCAGATAACCAGATGGAGATGTTGATGGGCATTCAGTATATGAAACCGATTGTTTCAGGAGACTACACTTTCTTCCTGTTCTGCTGTGTGTAGGTGAGTTAGAGTATGAATTAGTACTGCCTACCTTGAGGAATATCTGAAGGTTAGAGTTTTAAAGTTCTCAGCACTAAAGGTACACTGGATATATCATACACAGTTCCTTAGGAAAGTAGGCTTAGAGAAAATATTTTGCTATATTGATGCATGTTAGAAGTAAAAGATCCTGCTGGGTAGGGTGGCTCAGGCCTGTAATCCCAGAACTTTGGGAGGCTGAGGCGGGCAGATTGCCTGAGCTGAGGAGTTCACAACCAGCCTGGGCAACACAGTGAAACCCCGTCTCTACTAAAATACAAAAAATTAACTGGGCGTGGCGGTGTCTGCCTGTAGTCCCAGCTACTCGTGAGGCTAAGGCAGGAGAATTCTGTGAACCTGGGGCAAAGTGGCAAAGGTTGCGGTGAGCAGAGATGATGCCACTGAGCTCCAGCTGGGGAGACAAAGTGAGACTCCATCTCAAAAAAAAAAGAAAAGTAAAAGATCCTTGGTGTGAATTCTCTGACAATGAGCCACATAGAACTTGACCTCACTGTCTCATGCTGAGCTACACCTTTGGTTGCACTGGGATTTAAAATAATTACTTTCTTTGAATTGCTGTTTTTCTAGACTTTTCCTCTCAATCGATCCTGCTCATGGAGATATATCCCGAGCTATGAGGAATCGTGGACTTGAAATCTACGTTTCAGGAGAAGGGGATGCGAGCACCTCAGACAATCTGGATTTGAAAGTTCTGCTACACAGCCTTGGATTGGTGGGGAACAGTGTATGTGAAATCCTCTTGGCTCTACACACGGAGACCCAGAGCACTGTTGTAGGTGAGGTGCTTGACTTTCGGGCCTTTGCACAGTTTTAGTCTTGAAGAAATTACGTTATTCCATTGGACTACTAGTCAAAGATTCCTTACATTTAGTGTATATAGATAGAAATGATCAGGAAAGCTTGTTAAAAATGTGAATTTCCTGATAATTTCTATCTATATTCACTAAATGTAAGACCCTAAGAATTGACCGGGCTTGGTGGCTCACACCTGTAATCCCAGCACTTTAGGAGGCCAACTCGGGCGGATCACGAGATCAAGAG
The DNA here is from genome assembly GCA_963574635.1 of Cheracebus regulus. Lineage (NCBI taxonomy): Eukaryota > Metazoa > Chordata > Mammalia > Primates > Pitheciidae > Cheracebus > Cheracebus regulus. Next base: position 22,103 of record CAUYQU010029247.1, read on the forward strand.
ATTGAAACCATCCTGGCCAACATGGTGAAACCCTGTCTCTACTAAAAATACAAAAATTAGCTGGACGTGGTGGCGTGTGCCTGTAGTCCCAGCTCCTCAGGAGGCTGAGGCAGGAGAATCACTTGAACCTGGGAGGCAAAGGTTGCAGTGAGCCTAGATTTCGCCACTGCACTCTAGCCTGGTAATAGAGCAAGATTCCATCTCAGAAAAAAAAAGACCCCAAGAGATTGGGTTCAGCAGGTAGCAGGTCAGGGCAAGGCACAGGAATCAATATCTGAAAGACGCTTTCTATGCCATTCTGATGCATGTAAGCAGAGGCTAACCCTTGAGTAATTCTGCTTTAGGCACTGAGGTTTATGAAGTTTGCCCCATCATTTCTCCAGGGTCATTAACAGCCTCTTGAAGTTGGAATAAAGAGGAAACTTTGATTTGTTTAAAGCAGACAGGTGTGACTTTTTCTAAATCTTACACAAAAAGGAGCAAGATAATAAATGAAGTATTGCTTGTTGCATAACTACTGTTAGGTCCCATGCAGATTGCTTATTTAGTCGTTACGTTAGTTCTGCTAGGCATATGCTTTCATTTTCCAGATAAGACTAAGAGAGTTTGAGTAATTTATCAGTTAATAATAATGGCTGGAGTTTGCAAATAGGTTTGTAGGATTTCAAATCCCATGGTCTTTTATGAGGTTGTATTCAACTTATCACCTTCAGTGTGTGTCAGCATTAGATTAAGGATATACATGACCAGGCTTTATGACATCTGTAAATGAGTCCCCCGTAATAAATTGTAGTTAGCCAGAAAGAAACAGGAAGCTAGGAATCCAAAGGTTCCTACAGGTCCATTGTGCCTTTGGGGGACTCTAGAGTCTATTTAGAAGGTTTTCTAAAATAAGTATCTGGGTGGGGCTAAGAGGAAGGAGGTTTGATGGGAGGGTAGAATTTATCCATTTTCATTGGAGATTTTAAGTACTCTATTGTTTATAGATGGCAACTTTTTTTTAATAGGTTCTCCAACATCTTCAGTATCAACTCTAATCCAGACAGCCATACTAATTGTCCAGTACCTGCAGCGAGGGCTGAGTTTACACAGAGCCTTTTCTGAAGCATGCTGGGAAGTATATGTCTGTTCCCAGCATTCACCAGCAAACCGGAAGGTACTATGAAGTATTTCAGAAAGTTTCTAAGTTTCAATATCCTACATTATTGAGTACAAGGAAATTATTTTTAAAGATGGCACCCCAGTGACCTGAAAGAGTTGACCACTGCAGTTTGCTCTAATAGAGGTCTGGTATCTAGGTACTTTGCTGGAAAATAGCTTGAATGTAAATATTCCTTTTGAAACTTACCTGTCATCAGCAAACGTAGAATTGAACTTGTGTTTTTCGTTGAAGAGTGTATTAAGAGTTGTTGTGAGGTAGTCACATGAACTCTTACTACTTTATTTGCTGTTTCTTTGGGGACTATCACTTTCACGTTGGTACCACTGTACTGTTTTCATCTCCTACCAGCTTGTACAGGTTTTACTGGAGAAACATGTTTCTTCTCTTCGAGCACATGAAACCTGGGGTGACTCCATTCTTGCCATGGGACTGTGGCCAGATTCTGTGCCCTCAGCTCTCTTTGCTACTGAAGATTCTCACCTGTCTATAGTCCGAAGTGATGGACAGATCTTAGCATATTGTCTCAACAGGATGAGCATGAAAACCAGCAGCTGGGCAAGGTCAGTGGAGCCTTCAGCTTGTGTCTCTGGTTTCTTGGCTGATTTTTGCTCTTGCTGGAAATGGTTGGGACACAATATATTTAAGTGGAGCATTTTGTGGCCATTTATTATGCCACTGTCAAAGTTTTGTTCTTTGTGATATTGCTCCCTATTTATTATTTATTAGGTATGTTTAAATTGTCTCTCTGTCAGGGACTCATCTTTCCTCCTTATTGTTGATCCAACATTTGTGAAAGGAGTTTTCTCAGTTATTGGGAATGTGAAATAAAAGGTTATTCTAGTACTGAGTTTGTTCATTCAAATGAATTTCAGGAGTCAGCCTCTTACATTGCAAGACTTAGGGAAAATTATGCAGTCCTCCAACCCTGAGAACCTGAAATTCAATGCAGTTGAAGTGGATACTTACTGGATCGATGAACCAGATGTTTTGGCCACGGCTGTTAAATTGCTCATAGAAAGAGCAACCAATCAGGATTGGATGCTCAGGGTTAAATGGCTTTATCATTTAGCCAAGAATATACCACAGGGGCTTGGTGAGTAGAACAACTTAATTTGTCCAGTGATGTGATTTATATACACTTATGCTATTTCAGTGCCTCAGGAGCTGTGTTAATGTGTGACTATGCTGTTAAAATTACAGTTGGGAGGTCTCCTAGGAAGAAATTTGTGATCTAGCATTACTGTTCAGGAGCAAGTCTGCCTGTGGATGTGTCACAAGATAAACTTTTGTTTCCATGATATCCTTAGCAGTTCAGGGCGTATTCACCTTTCTAACAAATTCAAAAGGAAAGCGTACTATATTATTTTAGTTTTCAGTTTTGAACATCTGCTTTTTGTGCTGTACTATTGTTGCAGAATCATTCTATCTGGGAAAGGTATTAATTTTGATAAATTCATTTCCTCTAAAAGTGTGTAAGATTCTAATCTTATTTTAGTTCCAGTGCTACATTTTGTCACACTTGGTATCTGTGGGGTATTGATACGAGGTCTCTCCCTCCCCCATCAACCCAGGAACACCAACATACGTGGATGCTAAGGCCCCTTATATGAAATGGGATCGTATTTTCATATACCTTACACACATCCCCTGTATGCATTAAATCATCTACCTAATACAATGTAAATGCTATGTAAATAGTTGTTGCAGGCCGGGCATGGTGGCTCACACCTGTAATCCCAGAACCTTGGGTGGCTGAGGTGGTTGGATCCCCTGAGGTCAGGAGTTCAAGACCAGCCTGACCAACATGGAAAAACCCCATCTCTATTAAAAATACAAAATTAGCCGGGCATCTTGGTGCATGCCTGTAATCCCAGCTACTCAGGAGGCTGAGGCAGGAGAATCGCTTGAACCCAGGAGGTGGAGGTTGCAGTGAGCCAAGATCACGCCACTGCAGTACAGCCTGAGCAACAAGAGCGAAACTCAAAAAAAAAAAAGTTGTAGTATGTTGTTGAAAAATTGATATTATTTTTGTTGTATTTTTATTTTTTTAAATTTTTGAATATTTTTGATCTGCAGTTGGTTAAATTCCACAGATGTGGAACCCTCAGATATGGAGGGCCACCTGTACTCTTTTCATAGTTCTTTAATTTTAAGAGAAGATAAAGCAACAATCACAACATTGCTTGAACTGTAAAGTACAGAACATGGAATTTGTTGGTGGAGATTAAGTAATTGTGTTTACATGAACCTTTCTACTCCATGAGAATTTGTCAATAAGCCAGTGGATATTTATATTTTGTGAAACATGTGGTCATCTGTCTAAACATGTGTAGAGAGAATTTGTATAAATATTTTATCTACGTTGTCCTATATGATAGCCACTAGCCAGCCACAGAGAGCTACTAAAATATAAATATAAATTAGATTTTAAAAATCCAGTCCTTTAGTTGCACTGGTCCCATTTCAAGTCCTCACATGTGACTAATGGTTATTCTATGCAGCTATAGAACATTTTCATCATTGCAGAACGTTCAGTTGGATAGCACTGCTTTAGAGTCTAACACTGTTTTCTCCTTCCTCCACAGAGTCCATACAAATTCATTTGGAAGCCAGTGCTGCATCTCTCAGGAATTTTTACTCACATTCCCTCTCAGCTGCAGTCAGTAATATTTTCAAAATATTACAACCAAATACATCAGGTATGCACTTTTGGTTTCTAGCTCTTAGCACTGTTTAGGAAGCTTATCTTTTGAGTTCACAGGAAAAAGATCTAACCTGAAAAAGAGGTCTCAACATAACAGTATTTTTTAAGAAGACTCATGATGTGCAGAAGCAAATTCTCCCTTTTTTTTTAAATTCCTTTTTTTTTTTTTTGAGATGAAGTTTTGCTTTTGTTGCCCAGGCTGGAGTGAAATGACGTGATCTCAGCTCACTACAACCTTCGCCTCCCAGGTTCAGGTGATTCTCCTGCCTCAGCCTCCCGAGTAGCTGGGATTACAGGCATGTGCTACCACACCTGGCTAATTTTTGTATTTTTAGTGCAGATGGGGTTTTTCCATGTTAGTCAGGCTGGTCTTTGAACTCCTGACCTCAGGTCATCCACCTGCCTTGGTCTCCCAGAGTGCTGGGATTACAGCATGAGCCACCGCACCTGGCCTCTTTTTTTTTTTTTTTTTCCAACAAACAGGCTCTCACTGAGTTGCCCAGGCTGGTCTTTATATCTTGGCCTCAAACGATCCTCTTGCTTTGGCCTCCCGAAGTGCGAGGACTAGAGGCTTGAGCCACCACGCTTTACCTAAAGCTATCCATTTACCCTTCAGCTTCTGAAGGAGGCTGATGATGTGCCATGGAGTGAAAAGAATCTGGGAGTTGGAACACTGGGCCCTGGTACCAACTCTGTTACAAACTGGCTTGGTAGATTTTTGGCTCATCATTTGCTGTCTCTGCTTGTGTTTAGAAACCAGGGGAATTAAGCTCTTATTTCTCTGAGGTCCCTTCCACCTTTAACTTTGTGTTGTTTGCCAGCTCTGTTAGTAGGAAGAGTTTCAAACCACGAGATGTTTTACTTAAAGGAAAGTTACTCAGGATCAGTTAACTTAGGAAAATGTAAAACTTTAATCATAGATGCGGTAGTTTATAGCTGTGGTCCAGCTACTTGGGAGGTTGAGATAGGAGGCTTGCTTTGAGTCCAGGAGTTTGAGGCTGCAAATGAGCTGTGATAGTGCCACTGCATTCTGGCTTGGGGGACAGAGCTGAACCCTGTCTCTGAAAAAGCCTTGATGACAAAGTTATAAAACCATAGTGATAACAGAAATAGATATCTAAGCTATCTGATCAAAGAAAGTATTCAAGATTTACTTTTTAAAATAAGAAATGAGAGAATAAACATTTCCTAAAACAGAGTAATATAAACTTGATTGACACAAGCATTAATGAAGAAAATGGGCATTTTCACACCACCACACTTAAAATTTTCTGCCTCCATCTTCATTTGATGTTGATCAAAATATACCATTGGCCGTTTGGTTTAGAAAAAAATATATACATGATGCTTTTGTGCTAAGTAATCCCTTTATGTACACTAAAGATCATGGAGTGAATGGGAAGAAATCAAACAATAGAGGAAAATACGTTTCGAGTCAAGTTGTGGCTGAACTAAGTCATGGCTTTCTTATGAGGATTGTAATCTTTACAAACACAGTTTTACAGTAGCAGCTTTCATTTTCAGCAGGGATTACTTGTCCTCTGTTATAACACATTAGTTCTAACCGTCTTTTTCAGTTGTCTAGCCTTTTTATCTTACTGGGCGTTGGAAATGATTTCCCTCTTTAATGTACCTGCTGTTCACAGTATGTCCTGAGTAGTCTGGGTAGTCTACTATATGGTGGATACCTTTAAAACTTAAAGTGCTCCACTGAACCGTCCCGCCAGCCACCTTCAAATTAATGTTACCCTTTTTTTTGTTTCTAGCCTCCCACCCTTGGGTTTTCGCAACTTCTGGAGAGTGTCAGTCTCCTGCTGTTTCACAGAGGTTGTATCAGGTGTGAGCCAGAGGACTGTGGGGCAGCAGCAGCCACACTCTGATTATAGATAAATTGTTGTTAAGTTTAAAAGATTGCATTGTTGGCCGGGCACAGTGAGAAATGCCTGTAATCCCAGCACTTTGTGAGGCTGTGGTGGGCGGATCACCTAGGCCAGGAGTTTGAGACCAGCCTGCCTAACATGGTGAAACACCATTTCTACTAAAAATACCAAAAATTAGCTAGGCGTGGTGGTGGGCACCTGTAATCTCAAATATTTGGGAGGCTGAGGCAGGAAAATGGCTTGAACCCTGAAAGTGGAGGCTGCAGTGAGCTGAGATCACACTATTACACACCAGCCTGGACAAGAGCGAAACACCATCTCAAAAAAAAAAAAAATTGCATTGTTTTCTAATGAAAACAGATATTGAGATGTATTCATTCATTTTCTGCCATGTAAGTAACTTTTTTTTTTTTTTTTCTTTTTTAGCTAATGGTGACCACTGTGTAATTTAGCCCATGGATTAGTGTGATCTCAGGAAGTGAATTCATTGGTTGGGTTGTTGTGTTCTAGTAGGGATTACTTTTATATCCTGCATTGGGATGGACTTTCAGTACATAGAGATACTTTGCATTTGGAAAAGAAAGAAAGTAAAAGCTATTAAACCCTGCTGTTCTAGTATCATGGGATGAAGCTCATGTTATTTACTGGTTCAGCCTCTTCCCCATCAGGACTCAATGTGCTCAAAGTAAAACAATGACAATATTCAACTGAAACTTGCCAGGCAGGGAGTTTAACTCCAGTATTTCTGATTTTTGTTTTGTTTTCTTTTAAAACTAGACAAATTTGTGATCCCTCTGGACCCCCGATGGAATATGCAGGCTCTAGACATGATTAGAAATTCGATGGACTTTGACCCAAAAACAGACCAGCCTGACCAGCTCTTTGCCCTTTTAGAATCAGCTGCAAACAAGTAGGTGAAACCTACTGCTCTATGCACTGTTTGCCTCACCAGTTTCTCAGTTATACCATTCCTAAGAATCTGTCAAATATAGCTTACATGTGTTGAATTTTGTGAACCTGAGAAGTTGTGGGGTATTGGACATGATTGCCTTTATCGTATGATAGTCATATTTCTACTGTTTTCTGTTTTGTTTTATTTTTTAGAGATGGAGTTTTGCTCTTGTTGCCCAGGCTGGAGCGCAATGGTGTGATCTTGGCTTGCTGCAACTTCTGCCTCCCAGGTTCAAGCGATTCTCCTGCCTCAGACTCCCAAATACCTGGGATTACAGGCATGTGCTACCACACCCAGCTAATTTTGTATTTTTAGTAGAGATGGGGTTTCTCCATGTTGGTCAGGCTGGTCTCAAACTCCCGACCTCAGGTGGTCTGCCCACCTCGGCCTCCCAAAGTGCTGGGACTACAGGCGTGAGCCACCATGCCCAGCCTTGGCTTCAGAATTTCTGTATGCAAAGTACCCAATACAGCAAAATGGTTAGAAAAGGGGTCCGACCCTTCTCTAGAGGCTGTTTGCAGAGCAACACGTGATTTTTTTCCCCCTCAGATTATAGAATGCAGATTACTCAAAATTGCAATGTTTTCTTCAGAAAGTTTTCTATTAAGATTTACAGTTTTAATTTATTTTTGAGTTTTTAGAGATGCTTCTGGAGATTAATTAACAGGGGTGTGAGTCATGTCATACCTCAGAGAATTCTTGGTACCCCTCAGCATATGAACCACAAGTTGAAGGAGAAGAGTTTGTTTTTCCTAACATTTTAGTCACATAATTTATCCGAAGACAGTTAAGAGTGCCTTTCACAAATCATATCTGCTTATTTGAGTCTCTGGCATATTTTTCTTTAAATACCATTCTACTAGTGTATTTTGCTATTATAAATAGAAAGAAAATTCCCGCCATAGAAAATGTTTTCATATTTATTCTCTCAGATTTCTGAAGTTCAATATATAGAGAATAAAAAATTATCCCCGAAGGCTCATCCAGATGACTCGTCTTGTGATCTGAAAGGCAAGTTATCTTCTTGTTACTTCTTATGCTGAATGAACAGTTTAGAATGAAGTCGAAAGGGAGAAAGGACCAGCTGCTCTTACGCTGTTGCTGTGTGAGTGGTATGGTTTAAATATTTAAACCTTTAACTCCCAATAATCCAAAGGCAAATAAAGAAACATTTGTGTTGAAAAGTGGCACCATAACCTCATAACTTTCCAGAAGGCAGGAACTTCTTTCTTCTCTTTATTTTATTTAGAAATAATTTCTGTCTAGGGCTAAATTTGTAATAGAGCCGCAGGTGAAATAACCCCCGATCTCTCTGTTTGGGAGGTTCTCTATTAATGAAAATCTTTACAAAGCTTCATCCAAGTGTTTTCTCTCTTACTCATTTGGTAAAAAAGATACCTTACCCACCCCCAAAAATTCACGTTTTTCTTACATTTATATTTTAAGTTCCAAGAGTTTTACCTTGTATCCATCACTGTGATCTTAAGTATCTTCTGCCTGAAGCATTTGCTTAGCAAATTGAGGCATGAAAAAGTTGAAGATACAGAAGGTCAACATGTGAAAGAATGGTGAAGCTATAAATTATTATTGATTTGCCTTCTGGAGAAACATTGCCCATTATATCTGGCTTTTGATTGCTATCACAGCATAGGTCAAAATCTTTCTCTTAAAAGTATCTGAAAAGGATAAAGTAGATTGCTCTGTTTTTTTTTTTTTTTTTTTGGAAGGAATATTCTAAATGATAATATATGCTCTGGCTACACAGCGCAAAGTGAAGTGGGTTTTTAGATTAAATGGCCTGATTTGTCTATCAATAAGAATCGAGCAGTTTAGGTTCTTGACACATCCCTCTTCATCCTAGGGTGTGCAGATGCTATGGAATCATCATAGCCAAGCACATCCGCACTCCAGGCTCCCAGAAACTAACAGCCAGCACGGCCTGGACCATACTCAATGCTGAGGAAGTACAAGAGTGTTTACGATCTCATCAGCACCTGCATTTCTAGTTTCATTTTCTTCTTTCCATTTTCACTTGATGGTTAGTTCTTTTTCTTCCTCTCCAACTTCTCTCTGTCCTTCGGGTACTTGAAAGAGTCACTTTAATTTGTCTCAACTAATACCTTTTCTCCTTTAAAATATCTTCCAAAATCAGTGAATTTTAAACATTTTAGTTAAACATCACAGCTTTTGGCAAATAATCAGTAGACAAAATTTAGTCATCCAAAAATAAATGAGAAGTTGAATAAACTGACATTTGCTTAGCACAATAAAATACAAAGGCAGGCTGAGCACCATGCGTGGCTCACGCCTGCAATCCCAGCACTTTGAGGGACCTAGGCTGGAGGATCACTTAAGGACAGGAGTTTGAGACCAACCTGGGCAACTTAGTGAAAGCCTTGCTTTGCAAAAAAATTTAAAAATTAGCTGGATATGGTGGTGCACACCTGTAGTCCCAGCCACTTGGAGGCTGACGCAGGAGGATGACTTGAACCCGGGAAGTTGAGGCTGTGGTGAGCTCCAGTCACACCACTGCACTTCAGCCTGGGTGACAGAGTAAGACCCTGTCTCTTAAAAAAATACGGGAGGCGCCGTTAACTAGATAAGTCACATCTTTTAAATAAATATGTTGGCTTGTGTAAGTGAAGTGGCTTCTATCAAAAAGAGAGAGGGGAGGGCAACCCTCCAAATTTATTTCAGTGTTTTGGTCGTAACAACTACACATTTCTTTTTCTTTCTCTTTAATTTTCATAGCTACAATGAGTATGCATGTACTTTTAGTTTTCAACTCAAACACTGTGGAAGACATACTCTAGTATATCTTACACACACCATTCCTAAAACGTTAAGATTTGGCTGGCTGCTCGTGAGATATTAAAATAAATGTCTAAAATGTTTTACTAGTAATATTGAGCCCCTTTTGGCATTGGCCTGATCTAAACAGGTTACTCTGAGGTCACTGGGGGCCATAAATCAGGGGGGTGGACTGGTGGCTAAGACAGCCTGCATAGCTTTAGTGCAATGTGCTATTTTAGTTTATGCCCCTGCAATGACACCATCTCTTTGGCACCAGCCAAAGAAAGCTTCCTAGACATCTATGGGAAGAGAATGTTTTGCAGTAATCCAAGGCAGAGGTCACACAAGCATGAATTACTGTGGGGAGGTCTTTGTCTGCTCCAGACCCTGGGACAAATGAAGTAGGGAAAGTGGCTTCCAGCTAAAGCATGTGTCCAGGAATTGCGGGGTGGAACCTGATCCAAGCAATCTTGGCATATCGTGAAAGCGATTCTTTTCAACCCGGGAAACTCAGGCAGCCTCTTTCTACCCATGTTCCAGTCTCATTATCGGGTCCACTTGAGAACTCCAGGTATTTCTGGAGAAAGATTCAACATAGTTAAATAGCAATGCTTATATTTATATGCTATAAAATGTGGCATAATCACACGAGGACTCCAGTTCTTTCTAGCCAAGCCTCATATACTTCCACATTTGATTTCTCTTAATTTTTCCATGGAGGCTATGACTTAACCAGTCTGAACATTCAGGATTTATTAGTTTTGTACATAATCTTCATTTAATTGCTTTTTTCCCCTTTCTTCTTTCCATTAATTTTGGAAGGGGCAAATACAATTCGGGAAACAATATCAGAATATTCCAGATTATAACAGATTGCATAATTATTTACCTATTAAAAGAAAAATACTACCTTGGTTTTGTAAACAGCCTACATAGAAAGACCAAAAAAAATGAGATATTTTTCCTCATTACAATTCTTCTTCTTCTTTTTTTTTTTTGGTAGATGTTTTGTGGTTTTCTGGCTCCCTCTGACCTGCAGTTTCCTTTGAAAGGGAAAAAGCGCTAACTTACTTGGCTTAGAGAAAGGGAGCAGTTTGGTTCAAAAGTGAGTGGCAGTGTTTTCCAAACAGCTGTTGGTCTCTTTAAGTGCAACAGGCAGCTCATGGCTGAGTGGACTTCCTTTTGCCAGTTCATCTCCATCTGGGAGAGTTCCCCTTTTTTGTGGAGGTTGAAACAACTTTCTCAGACACCGTTAAGTATTCTCACGCTCAGCTGCTCTGTATCGGCTCTGGTGGGCATGTGAACATCTGACAAAAGCTTTGCAGTTTCTTGCGGTCTTCAAGCATAATCTTAAAAGGCATGTAAGTGTCCAGGAAATGTAAGAACCTGAGGAATACTCTGCACACTTACTGTGAGCTTGGGGTGTTTTATTATTCTAACCATTGCACTTGACAACAGGTTACTGAGCAGTGCTGAAAATGGAGGCAGAGACGGGTGGCGTTTCTAAGGAAAGACGCAATTGCAGCTTTAACTGTGCCGAGGAGTAATTTTGGTAAAATCCTCACTGACCACCACCTGCTGAGCCGTTTGCTCCCACACATGAATTCTGTTCTGGTCTTGAAAGCAGGATAGGAACCTCCCCTGCTTTTTCCCTCGGTCATCGTCGCTGTCGCCGTCATCAGCAGCAACAGCAGCATTGTCATAGTCATTACCATTATTACCATCCAGTTATTTCCACTAACACCGACCATCAGGATCACACAGTGACAAAACAGATGAAAGCCCTTTCATTCGATGAGCTTGAATCAACAATGGGAAAAGAGTCTCTAAGGCTAACTAGGGTTTTTCAATACCTTGATAATCAAATGAATGGTTTCTCCAGGAAAGATGAAGCCTACTTGATAGTAACCATTTTCTAAATGACATGATGATGTTGTGAGGAAAGCAAACTTAGGGCTGTGTGTGTATGTGTGTGTGTGTGTGTGTGTGTGTGTGTGTGTCTGTGTCTGTGTGTGTGTGCATGAGAGAGAGAGAGAAGAAACAGGGAGAGACGGAGAATAGACATTGGGATTTGCAGTGTGTAGGTGAATGCCTTTTCTCTCTTTCTCCCTGTCTCTCTATCTCTCTTTCTCCCTGCATCTCTCTTTCTCTGTCTCTCTTTCTCCCTGTCTCTCTCTCTGTCTCTCTTTCTCCCTGTCTGTCTCTCTCTCTCTCTCACTATATGCAACCCTGTTCTAGAGCAAGAACGGTTACACACCAATGCTCCAAAGTTCCGTGAACCTTAACATTTTCTTCAACCACAAAAAACAATTACTGAAGCAAACAGGATCTCAGAAAGACAGTCTAAAAAATACACTGTGAGCATGACTCACTGACTCATTGTTTTCTTCCCAGGTCTTTACGGTGTCCATATATCTAAGTGGATTTATATATACTTTTGAGCAAATGAACTTAAATTCTAAATCTGTGTAACCTCTAGGGGAAAGGGATCTTAAAAATGTGTCAATTGCAAGGAAATATGGTGGCCCTACAAGCTTCTGGGCATTTTCCATTTTTTTATGTTACAGAAAACTCATTGTACCAAAAGCTTTCTGCTTAGGCCCGTTAAATAAGCTGAAAGCGTGGGTGAATCCTAGAACAAGCATGAACTTCGATAGGTAGATACATCGTTTGGAAGAAAAGACTGAGTAGTAGAATGCCCGGAGAATGTGTAATCAGTCCTCTTGTTTCAGAAGAAGAATAGGCTCACAGGGGATAAATGACTTGCCCAAGGCTCTTCAGCTATACCACAGCAGGGACAAGGCTACCACTCAGACTCCTGCCAACTTGTTCAGTGCCGTATGCACCATATTAAACCTCTGAAAAGTTATTTCTAAGCTGAAGTTCCATACATAAGTCCTATTTTGAATCTGAGGCTAACCAGACACGTGAAAAATGGTCACTGTTCTGTAAACCCATTTTGTAAGTACACAGTAGGGACTAATACGTATTGCGCCCTGACCACGGTTCTAAATGCCTTCCCTATCATAGCATGTAATCCACACACAGCCATATGAGGTTTGGACTCCATTTTATAAGTGAGTAAACTGAGGCACAGAGAGATTAGGTAACCGGCTTAAGGTCGCAGGTGAATTGGTTGGCAAAGCCCAGACAGTGCAGTTGCAGAGCTGAAGCTCTTGGCTGTTAGCCCACACGGAACTGTTTAAAATGAGGCAGCAGCTGGACTTGCTTTCACATAAATTGCCAAACATGAGCCACGGCTCTGAAAACGGAATAAAAATACACTGAATGTTGGCCTTGCGAGGATTTTCTCTTTCATCTTTAGGGATTAAGTTAAATGAGATGATCAGTTTGGAAAGGATAAAGCGTACTACACTGACGTGCAATGCAAATATGAATCTACGGCGAAGACAATCTGCACAACCGACAGGTGTTCCTGTTCCACTTCACCGTCGAGCAGACCAAAGTCAGCTTGCGTGGGGACCCACAGGCAGAACCAGAATTGGAGTCTGAATCTCGTTTGGCTCTCAGCTTATCTCTGCAGCATGGTTACTGAGGTCACAGTCATCACCTCGGTAGTGATGAGTGCTCAGGAGCGAGAGCACGCAGGTGCATCCAGCCCTGCCAGCCCTTCGCTCTTCCCTTCGTGATGGGGCCACACGTAACCCGCAGTGCAGCGCATCAGCCTATAGAGGGCGCTCTGAAGCATCATAGCCAGATGTAGAACAGCAAAATTCCTATAGGCAAAGAACTGTGGGCTGCGCGTTTTGGAATGCCATTCCTGGAGGGAGGGGTGGCTGAGTCTAAGCATACCTTCATAGTTGTGAGCATTTTTCAAATCCTAAAAAGAGTTAGTATCTAAGTATAAATTTCCTCTTTAAGATGTTTCCTGCCAGGCACCGTGGCTCACGCCTGTCATCCCAGGGCTTTGGGAGGCCAAGGTGGGTGGATCGCAAGGTCAGGAGTTCGAGACCAGCCTGGTCAACATGGTGAAACCCCGTCTCTACTAAAAATGCAAAAATTAGCTGGGTGTGGTGGTGGGCGTCTTTAGTCCCTAGCTACTTGGGAGGCTGAGGCAGGAGAATCATTTGAACCTGGGAGGCAGAGGTTGCAGTGAGCCGAGATGGCACCACTGCCCTCCAGCCTGGGCAACTGAGCAAGATTCTGTCTCAAAAAAAAAAAAAGAAGTTTCCTTTTTAGGGAAACATCTTTAAGAAGTGAAAGCTGAAGAATGGGGCCTAAGATCAAACTTCAAGGTATTGGTGGCTCTAAATGCCTGCCATCAAAGTAAGGCCACAGATGGATAATTTGGTAAACAGCAGCAAAGCTCAAGTACACATTCTTCTATTCTTCAAATTGATGGAAGTTGTGATAAAAACCAAACCCAACCTACGATTTTAAATATTGCTGTAGCTAGAGCAACATAGCAGAAAGAAACATCACAATATTAACAGTGATTACAAGGGATTCTTTGCGACACTCTGATTTGTCTTCAGCAAACTTGTACTGCTTGGGTAGTTACACATACACAAAAACCTTACTACTGCTCCTTTTAAAAAATGACTGAATCGAGGTTTTGAAAAAATTACCAGACTTAGTTTCTTGAGGAAAGTAACCAAATTCATGAGATTCTTGAGTTCAGATTTCTTTTTTTTTAGGCAGCTCCCAATTCTAGAAAAGCTTTTGCCTCTAACGCAATCTCACAGCCAGCATTTGAACAAATCATCTGTCGATGACTAGATCAGCCCTTCAAAATCACAACCTTTATGGTGAAATTCCAGTGCATAGGTCAAGTCATGGGAGAGCAGCAGGGTGAGAGCAGAAAGCTTAGCAGTGCCGGGGTGGGGGGTTGGGAGCTTCCAGGGCTCCAGAAACGGGAAAAGGGAATGGAGGGTTGGAGTACCAAGAATGTGTGAGGAAGAGTGAGAGAGAAGGACCCAGGCGGGGCGCGGTGGCTCATGCCTGTAATCCCAGCACTTTGGGGGCCAAGGAGGGTGGATCACCTGAAGTCAGGAGATCAAGACCAGCCTGGCCAACATGGCAAAAACCCATTTCTACTAAAAATACAAAAATTAGCTGGGCATGGTGGCGAGTGCTTGTAGTTCCGGCTACTCCGGAGGCTAAGGAAGGTGAGTCACTGAACCTGGGAGGTGGTGGTTGCAGTGAGCCGAGATGGTGCCCGTGCACTCTAGGCTTGGCGACTGAGCAAGACTCTGCCTCAAATGAAAAAAGAAAAGGAAAAAAACTAGAGAAGGACCTAGACAGAGAGAGAGAGAGCGCGAGAGAGAGATACAGACAGATAAAGACAGAGAGAGAAGTGCAAATCAAAGCAACGTGACACCGTGGAAAACCACTCCTGGTCCATTGTCCAGCTTCTACCCCAGCAGCCCTGCTGTGCTCAGAGCACTGTGCCAGGCCTCCCTTAGGGTGTTAAAGATACAGCACAGAAGAGAGACAAGGCAAAAAATGTAGTACTATTTTCCAGCCTAAACTAAACTTTTATTTTAGTCTTGACTTTAACAACTGTATTCGTGGGAATGACTCAGCTCCCTCGTCCCGCCTCTGGCCTTGTGTGTTCCTCCAGTGCCTAAGTGGATATCCGCAGCCACTCTCTCACTCAGGATGCTTCATTTCTATCGTTTCAAAATACGCAAGTCCTTGCCCAAGCTGGACCAAAGTGTCCAGGGGTGTCAAAAGAAAGCAAAGCAGACCAGAAAGGCTCCTGCCAGAAAGATGCGTTTACCTTCACCAAAAACATCATCCTCTTCATGGACCAGGAGCTCCTCAGCGTCGAGAAACTGCATCTTGGGGAGGACAGGAGCCAGAAGCAGCAGGCGGCAGCTGGCAGTCCCAGCGCCCACAGTGCCACCGAGGCGGCTTCCTTCCCTCGGGTTGCCCAAGCCCTCTGGAGGGCAGCTTCCGCATCTGCCCTGAAGAAAGCAGTTTCATTCATATGAACAGGCTTCTTGAGCCTTTTGAAGAGTGAATCCCAGGTGGGGTAATTCTCACCACTGAGGAGAAAGAATTTTCTGAAGGGGGCTGCAGATCCGGTTCGATTTGAATACAGATATCACTCAAAGTCTGAGTGCAGTGAATTCTATTTCACAGCAACAACGTTCGTATTTCCTTAAAGAGGAAGGTGGACGCTTAACTTTCTTGCTTATGAATTTGAACACAATGGGTTGTGTTGAAAGAGGGAGTTCACAGTTCTCTAACTTGGTTTTGCTTCAATGACAATTTATCTGAAAGCAAAGCAAGCCATGGTGTTAAACCAAAGCGGGCATTGAGAAGACAGAGCTTTTATTTTGCTCAGTAATAGTTGCGTTTTTCTTTTTCTTTTTCAAACCTCTTGCATTTAAAGATTGGAAACTTGACAGCATTTAAACCAAATTGAACCATATCTAGGCTTTCTGTGGCTCAGTTAAATCTATAGTCAATGAATAGATTACTGGTTTTCGTCTAGCAACTTCCATTTCACAATATTTACTCAGTTTGATACTTCAGACTGTACCACTAAATAAGAAAGAAGAAAATTCACTCAAAAAGCAGTTCCTCCCAGCGGATGAGTAACCCCTGGGCTTCTACGTGAGCGCCACTGGCTGGCATCACCATGGAGAGCTACCTAACGTGTGCCAAGTTCTGTATGGCTAAACAGGCACACATCTCTCTGAGTAATACTGAGACTTCGTTTTGGGGTTTCCCAGACCTCTCCACTGCGTCGTAAGATCTCTCAGGTGGCCAGAAGATTGGAAAATGAAAATGGAGATGACAGCAAGAAGCTGTTGACCCAGGGTGTTTATTTTGGGCACTGTATTTACTGCATGGTTTTGAAGATACTCCCAGTGTTATCCTAGAGAAACTGTCTCCTCCTTCTGCAACTGCAACCTTAAAATTGCACCCATTTCTCCCAGAAGAGTGTATGGACAATAGGATTGGCGAAATCCAGCGGTGAGAAGGGATCGCCCAGAGGAATTCAGGAATCAGACACTAGGGTTAGCTGAGCGGCCACAGTCTGTTCATCCCTGCTCTGGGGGCTGCCGCAGTTCCCAAAGACAGTGTACAGCTTGGGGTCACCAATCGCTGTCAATCAGGGCTGCAGCCATCCTTAAAGGACCACTTGGAAATGTTTAGGGTGTTTTGGGTGGCACGATGATTGGGGGTTATTGCTGGTATTTAATGTCTCAGCACTCAAGGGCCCAGGGATGACAATCTTACTGTAATGCATGGAATGGTGGTTCAACAGGAAGAACTGCCGAGCTCCAAATACCAGTAATGTCCACCTTGAGACATACTGAGAGGCAGAGAGCTGGAGTTATCCTTTTCTCTAGCTCTCCTTTGCATCTCCCTTTCGGACCCTTCTACCACCCCCTACCCTGATCCCCACTTGAATGATGTTTCTGGCCAAGGGTTGCACTTCGTTACATAAATTAAAGCAATTAAAATGGGCCTCGGTGTAGGAGATGTGGGTGTGGACCAGAGCTCTCTTTTGCGTGGTTGGGATAACAGGATGCGCATCCATTTTGATAATCACTACATTTCTCAACTACTGCCCTGTGTCCTTTAATCTCCACAACTTCATCAGGTGGGTGCTATTGTCCCATTTTATGGATGAAGCAATGGGGGCTCTGAGAGCTTGAAAAACATTCCTAAGATCAAGCAGCAGGTGAGTGGCAGATTTGACTAACTGCAGAGCTCACTCTGTTACCTCTTGTCTGGATGACTTTATGGGAGTGGCTGCACAGAGTCTGGGTCACTGCAGCATCCCAGTGGCTCTTGGGGACCTGTACTACCTCCCTCACCTCCCACCTCGGAACCACCTGGTTACCTTGTCAACCTGGGGGCCCCAGCCATTCCACTTCAAAAAGCTGGCATAACCTCTCTAGGCCTATTTTATTATCTTAACTGGGTGGAATGGGGTGAACCCTACTGAATTCATATGTTGAAGTCCTAAACCCCAGTACCTCAGAATGTGACCTTATTTAGAAATAGGGTCATTGAAGATACAGTTAGTTAAGATGAACTCATATCATATCAGAGGAAGATGGGTTCTTAATCCAAGATGACTAATTTCCTCATAAAAAGGAGAGATTTAGACAAATACATACACCCAGGGAGGATGGTATGTGAAGACGAAGGCGGAGATCCATAAGCCAAGGAACACAAGAGGTGGGCAGTAAACCACCAGAAGCTGGGGGCGAGGCCTGCAAGAGAGTCTCCCTTTCATCCCTCAGAAAAGCCAGTCGTGCCAACACCTGGACCTTGGACTTCTAACCGCCACACTTGTGGCACAGTAAGTTTCTGTTGCTTAAGCCACCTAGTTCGTGGTCCTTTGTTGCAGCAGTCCTAGAAAACTAATATACTTTCTCATTTGGCTTGTTCTGAGGATTAAGTAGGATAATTTATGTAAAGGAACTGACACAGCACAGGGTACACAGTAAATACCCAGTTATAATTATCCACCTAAATCTCTCACAGGGAAGCCTAGGACTTTCCTTCATTGGAGCCTCAATGGGGATAGAGAATGAGAAGTCACCACGCTTTGTACAAAACCTCAATAACTGTTAAGAAGTTTCCCTCAATGTCCTCTTCTCCAATTCAGATATCTCAAAAACACAGGTAACCATCTCAAAGAACAAATCACAAATGCCACCAAGAACTCCTTGAAAGCAGAGACTATAGAAAACATGGTTCTTGCTCTCCAAAGTTTACAATTACCTTAGAGAGATATGACATACATACATAATGTGTTAACTAAAAGGAAAAACTAATAAATTACAGATGCATGCATCAATATGAATGCATTTCAAAAACAATATTGAATTTAAAAATTCTCAGAAAATTATAAATCATATGATTATATTTATATGTATGTCCAAAATGAGCAAATAAAAAAATGTAAATAATTGCTAACACTTATAGACTGCCAGCAACAGTTCTAAGTGCCTTGATTCACTTAATTCTTGTATCAACCCTAAGATATAGATATACTTATTATCTCCATTTTAGTTTAAGGCCCAAGAGGTGAAGTGATCCGCCTGAAGTCATACATTTGATAAGCGGTAGAGGTACTGAGATTTGATCCAGGACCCAGAGTCCGAACTCTTAAACACCAGACTACATTATCTCTTATCTTAAAGAATAAGAGAAGACTGAACTTCTATACCATTTTAACAAAGGGCAATAAATTGTGAAGAAGTGACTAGACAAAGGAAGCAGAGTAGGAGAGTGGGCTCCTAAGAGTTGTAAATTGTGGGGAGGTAACTAGGAATGTATGATAGTTAAGGATTATTACGCAGATTCATCTATCACACCAGGAAGCGGACCATGACTCTTAGTCACCCTAGTTGGGGGAATGAAACACCTTTACAAGTGGAAATTTATGGCACTTAAAGCAGAAAGGAGAAGGGCTGAAGAGTCTTTTTCAAAAATAGTTAAAAATAGTCCTTATGCTAAAGTGGCATATTTTGGAGGACACATTCTGATCTCCTTCACATCCATATTAGGAAAGAAAGACTAAAGCTAGGGAAACTCAGTGCTTAACTAAGGGAGATGGAGTTCACAGAGAGTAGTTTTCATTAAGAAATGAGGAGTGAGTCTGGAACAACAATGAAAGAATCTCGCTTTTCAGTGATTGAGTCAGACAGCTCATCACTGGATTTGGGGAAGAGAACAAAAGTATAGATGAAACAGTGTAAGGCAATTCCTTTGTTAAAATGCTGATTTGTGACAACCTGTACTAAGTTTAGCAACAGAATTTCATCAAGGCCATAAGCACAGGAACATGGCAAAGTTTTTATACTCCAAACAGTTGGTGCCTACTTTACGCCATACTAGGTCTGTGAATTACAAAGACATACAAAGTCTGGTCCTTGCTTCATGGAACTTTACTCGCTCTTGTGTTCATTCATCTGGAGAATAATCATGAATACCTACTATATTTCAGGTACAGTGGGAAACATTTAAGTAAATTTGTCAGTGACAGGGCACATGTTATGTTGAACATATGAAAATCAACACAGTATTATTATTTTGTGTTACGAGAATTGAGGCTATAATAATCAAGGATTTATTTATTAATATAATAGTTTGATGTTTTGGAAAAAACCACTGTCTGTGAAGCACGTAAAGGAGGAAGCCATGCTAGTGGAAAAATTTCATCATCCAACGTGGGCTTTGATTCCAACAGAAGAGCTTCACAATCTGCTCTCTGTGCTTTGGAGAATTTCCCACTCCCTTCAGAAAGTGTTTTAAAATACTTAATTTTCTGATATACACACTTCTGAACAGGGAGAAAAATCTGAAGTAATTAGGAGCAAAATGTCGGAAACAGAAAGGAGAACAAAGTAGAAGAGAGGAATTGAAACAGTGAGGAGTGGTAGGAATCAGGAAGGAAAAGGTGAAAAAAACCACAGATTCAGAAATAATCTTTTCTTTGGTTAACTTTGCCAGTAAAGATGCCCCTAAAAATTTGTCTAACTGTAAGATGCCACATCTAAAGAGCTGGGACTAAAGGAACATGATTTTTTTTTTTTTGAGATAGAGTCTGGCTCTGTCTCTAGGCTGGAGTGCAGTGGCTTGACTTCAGCCCACTGCAATCTCTGCCTCCCGGGTTCAGGCAATTCTCCTGCCTCAGGCTCCTGAGTGCAATAGCTGGGATTACAGGCACGTGTCGCCATGCCCCGCTAACTGTTTTGGTATTTTTAGTGCAGACAGGGTTTCACCGTGTTGGCCAGGCCAGTCTTGAACTCCTGACCTCAAGTGATCTGCCCCGCTCCCCGGATTCCCAAAGTGCTGGGATTAAAGGCGTGAACCACCGCGCCTGGCTAGAACATTATTTTTAATAGTGTTCCCGTTTTCATGTTGCAAAGAGGAGGTACCAGTCTAATGGGTACAATCTCATGAGGGTTGTCTCATGGGAAAAACCTTCCCAGAGCCTTTGGAAGTCTTCCTGCCTGCCTCCCCCACCTTCAGGGAGCCACACTTAGGGTCACTTGCTCAAGGTGTTGGGGAAGCCTGACCAAAGCCCAGGACAGTTTCCTTCAATGAGATTAAAGACAATGAGGATAATTGCCCTCTGAAGGAATCCACTCCTTTCACTTACAAAAAAAGGTTAAGAACCCAGCAAAGGAGACGTCCATGGCAAGACTCACACTGGGTATGGTTGGCAAGGTCGTAACCATGGGATAAGGGTATGATTGCTGGGAGTGGTTAGCTTGCAACTAGAAACAGGAAAAAAAGCATATAAAGGCACTGGTTCTGGGATTTGACAGGGCTGAGCTACAATCTTGGCTTTGTTATCATTTAGCTCTTTGACTAAAGTTAATACTTTCACTTTGAATCTGTAAAATGCAGTAATAATCAATGACTGAGTTAAGGGATGGTTAAGCCCTTTCCCACTAAGTTGCCCCAAATTAAAATATAATCTATATTAATACATTGTGCTAGCAATGCAAACACAACTTCAAGACCCTGTCCCTAGTCCCCGGCCTTACCCTCTGTCTCAACCAGAATGTAATCATAAAGCCTCTCCGATAAAGAAATCCTGTAACTACCACTGATAATAACATTTACCTCTCAGGGTTTGGCGACCTTAATTAAGGTGGGAATCCTTTCCTGTGGCCCTAACATTGACTTTAAGCATTTTCAGGGATCCTCCCCTTTTGTTAACCTCAAGACAAATTTCTTGGTATGGGAGCTACTGAAAGTGATAGAAGGGGTGGAGAAAAGATACACAGGAAAATAAACTTGTAAGAAGACAGAAAGAAACAGTCTTCTATGTCTGTGAGAGATGTGGGGAGACTTTAGGGAGAATTATGGTCCTCCCTCTCAGAATGTGACCCCAGACCTGAGAGCATCCCTGTCCACAAAAAGAGGGCCAGATGAGAAGGTATAACTTTCTCAGCCTTCAAAGAAAGGTGTACATTTCATGCATCCTAAATGTATTTATTGTTAGTAACAATAAATACATTTGTACTGTCTTTTATGTTTACCTATGCAGTTAAACATAAGTAAACATAAAAGACAATTGCATAAAATAATTATACATCTGTGTTGATGGACATATAATACATAAAGGTGTAATTTGTAAACAGCACAAAGAGAGGAGAATGAGTGAAGTAACAGAGGATAAAAGTTTTTATATTCTCTTGAAATTAAGGTAATATTAATCAAAACTGGATTGCTATAAATTAAGATGTTAATTGTAATCCCCAAAGCAATCATTAGAAAATAAATAAAAAGTATAGTAAGAGAACCAACAGAAAAATTAAAATTATACACTAGAAAATGCAATTTAACACAAATAATTCAGTGACATCTCTGTAAAAAATTTCTTTTATTCTCATTTTTTAAAGTGAACTTGGCTTCTTAGTGCTTACACCTATATAAATAAAAGAATATAAAACAAATTCCTGTCTCACTGTAGTAAAAGTAATATTCATCATAGACAAATGAACTCATTGAAAGAAAGCCTCCTCCATCTCATTAAGAGATACATTTCTAATAAAATTTCGATGTCATGCTGGAAGATATTTATTTATTTTCAATTAATTTTTTTTTTTTTTTCAGATGGAGTCCTGCTCTGTTGCCCAGGCTGGAGTGCAGTGGCGTGATCTCAGCTCACTGCAACCTCCACCTCCTGGGTTCAAGCAATTCTCCTACCTCAGACTCCCAAGTAGCTGGGATTACAGATGTCCACCACCACGCCTGGCTAATTTTTATATTTTTAGTCGTGACGAGGTTTCGCCATGTTGGCCAGGCTGGTCTCAAACTCTAGACCTCAGGTGATCTACCCACCTCAGCCTCCCAAAGTGCTGGGATTACAGGCGTGAGCCACCGCGCCCAGCCCGATAATTATTTATTAAAATGTGTAATATAATTATGTCGTTTTGATCATTCGGTATATTAATAATTATAATAACTCTATCTGGAGAAAATTTTTAATACTTAAAACCATTTAGTCACAAGAAAAAATATATATATATACGTATTATTTTCCTAGAGAAATATGACAATATACTCAGAAAAGGCTGTCAAGTATAATTAATAACATTATGAGAAGGCATATTGTCCCAAACCTGTGCCAAGGTAGAATTTTTTTTTTGAGATGGAGTCTCGCTCTGTGGCCCAAGCTAGAGTTCAGTGATGTGATCTTGACTTATTGCAAACTCCGCCTCCCAGGTTCAAGCAATTCTTTCGCCTCAGTATCCTGAATAGCTGGGATTACAGACGTGTGTCACCACACCCGGCTAATTGTTGCATTTTTGAGACAGGGTTTCCCCATGTCTCAATCAACTACAGATGATTCGCCCACCTCGGTCTCCCCAAGTACCAGAATCACAGGCATGCTCCACTGTGCCCAGCCCGAAGTAGGACTTTGTGGTATGGTGGCATATCAATGCTTTCTAGGATATATCTAGCATTCCTATTAAAATGTATCTAGCATTCCTAAAAACTGCTATCAATTGTCTGATTTTAATGACATTAGAGCCCTTCTGGAATGCTGATTTATTTTACCTGCCTAATTTTTGGTCTTATGCTGAGTCTAATGATCTTGAACTAAAAAAAATTTTTTTAAAGTCTAGTAACCTAATGAGTTTTTAAATTAAGTGTTTATGTCAATGCATAATATTTATAATAGCTCTCTTAGGAGTCTTTCTCTTGTGACAAGTTTGAAATAAAACTTTGTGAATGTATCTGAGAAGCTGCCTAAACAATTAGAATAAAATTCTGAGGGAGAAATTGAATGGAAATATGGATTCAACAAGAAAAAGGAATAATCTAAGTTTCCAAATCTCAACAAGAATGCTTATGTATTTCGTACATGGACAACGGTGATCTCTCTACTCATTACTCCATAAATTACATCCTTTGTAACCTTTAAAACATGATAAGTGGTTTCCAATGCTTGAGGATATGTAGTTTTTCAGAGTCTACTTCGGGCTTTAAAATGAGCCAGTTGGCTGGACTCGGTGGCTCATACCTGTAATCCCAGCACTTTGGGAGGCTGAGGCCGGTGGATTGCCTGAGGTCAGGAGTTCGAGACTAGCCTGGCTAGCATGGTGAAACTCTGTCTCTAATACAAAAATTAGCAGGGCGTGGTAGCAGGCGCCTGTAATCCCAGCTACTCAAGAGGCTGAGGCAGGAGAATCGCTTGAACCTGGGAGGCAGAGGTTGCAATGAGCTGAGATCACACCATTGCATTCCAGCCTGAGGGACAGAGCAACACTCTGTATGTATACGTTCATGTATGTGTGTGGTGTGTATGTATATATATATGATGCAATTGGCCAGACATGGTGGCTTACACCTGTAATCCCAGCAGTTTGGGAGGCCAAGGCAGGTGGATTGCCTGAGATCGGGAGTTCAAGACTAGCTTGGCCAGCATGGTGAAACCCCGTCTCTACTAAAAATACAAAAATTAGCTGGGCATGGTGGCAGGTGCCTGTAATCTCACCTACTTGGGCGCCTGAGGCAGAAGAATTGCTCCAACCCGGAAGGCGGAGGTTGCAGTGAGCCAAGATTGCGCCATTGCACTCCAGCCTGGGCAGCAGAGAAAGGCTCCATCTCAAAAAAATAAAAAGAGATGGTTAAAGACCACTGCTGCAGATCTCACATTGAGCAGAGTAGGGCCACAGCAGGACCTGTAGGGCAGGGACTGGGATCAGGGGATTCCTGGGGGAACCAAAAGGAATAGGGGCCCAAGGACTCTGGGTCCTGCAGGCGGCGGGCCTTGTAGTGCTGTCCCTTCGCACACACTGGCTTTGTGGGCTGGACCCAGTCTCTCCCGGCCTGTTTCTTTCTGGCCTCCTGTTTCTTTTTGTCCTCAGAGAAAGAATAAAACAAGGATTTAGAATTCGGGACTTGTTAACTTGATGTTGGCCGGGTGTTTTTGAAAACTCTTCCTGGTGTGGCTTCTCTTCACTATTTGTGTCTTAGTGACCTCTGACTATACAGAAGGCAGAAAAACAATGTCAAGAGAGATCTTTTGAAGACTATGTGACAGACAGAAAGAAGAAGAAAGAAAAGAGGAGGAAGAAAGAGAAGCATGAAGGAGGAGCAGAATATTCTTCTTTTGGAAGGAAAATATTTCCAGATTGTGTCTGTTTTTTTAAAGATTCCGTGGGAGGATATCCAGGGACACTCCTCAGTTTAAACCTTCAGCTTTCCCTTCCGCAGCTCTGGGAGCTCTCAGTGCTGCAGGACAGGCGTAGGCCCAGATAAGGCTGGAACACCTGAACTCTCGGAGATGAGCTCAGCTCTGTTCTGTCAGGCATCCCGGAAGAACTATATGCATTTAGATCAATTTGGATGGAGGAAATGAAGGATTATAGAGGAAGAAATCATCATTCCTCTTGTGTGTACTGGCAGGCTCAACCCTGAATGCACCTTCCTGCTTTAATGTCTGAAGTGTGTTAATAAATCACAGTAAAGAATGGAACAGTGAAAACAAAACCCAGAATGAAAGAAAAGACAATATTTCCTGTGGACTGAATGCTGAAACAGTCCTGCTCAGGAGGTAGTAAAGTCCCATGTTTTCCTGACATGGGACCAGTGAGAAAGAAGACGGTTCGATTCTTCTCTGATTCCTTGCAGTTTAATCAGCAGCCTTGATCTTCTTCAAAAAGGGAAGCTACCTTTTCTTGTCTTCCAACTAACAGGGGGTGAGGAGAAGTGAAAAAGAAAGGAATAGGGGAGAAGGAAGGAAAGGAAAAGTGAAGGGAAGGAAAGAAAGAAAAAAGAAGAAAATTAAGGCATTGCCTCAATTTTTAGTCTATGGGTTAAATCCTGTATAGCTTAATGGCTCATCCAGTTGAATGAGGCCTTCAAGATGCTACATCCCCTATTATAGAAGAACTACTCACTTTCCATGACCACGCTCTTAGAATTATTTTCCTAATGAGTTCCCTGGTCCTATACATTATTTCCCTAATTCTCACAACAAAATTAATTCATACTAGCACCATAGATGCCCAAGAAATCAAGACTGTCTGAACCATTTTACCTGCCATTATCTTACCTTTAATTGCCCTCCCATCCCTACGTATTCTGTACATAACAGATGAAGTTATTACCTCTTCTCTTACCATCAAAGCAATTGGCCACCAATGGTATTGAAGCTATGAAAATACAGACTGTGAAGAATTAGGCGTCGATTCTTACGTAGTCCCAACAGCAGACTAAAGCCAGGAGAACTTCGACTCCTCAAAGGTGATAACGGAACAACCCTCCCAACCGATATCCCCATGCATGTATAATCTCATCGAAGACATCCTGCACTCGTGAACTATCCCCTCCTTGGGCCTCAGAACAGATGCAATCCCTGGATTACCTGACTGTGGAGAGAACCTCTGAGCGTGGATGGTGAGCCCAAATCCTCTCCGCTGCCCTGTGTCTGTGTCAGATGACTGCTCATGGCAGTTGTTAGTTATTAATCACTCTGCTCTTTCCAACTTTTTTTTGCCTTTTAAATGTCAGTTCAGGGTGACCACAGGGAAACTCTGTTATGACCATTGGGTCAAGCTTCTGAGATGCTGGCCCTGGCCGCCCTTCCTCCCGCCTTCATCCCTCTCCCTCTAGTCCCTGTTCCCTGACTTCTCTTTAGCAGAGAGGTGTGAAAAACAATTCAGGGCTCCTTTCGTCTCTGTACATCCTTGTTGCTCTCTCTTCCTTAAACAAGACCTTTTTCTTCCTTTTCTCAGAACCGTATCTGGTGTGACAGCAGTTTGAAAAGCGCCACCCATCCTCTCTGAGACCACAAGCAGCGCTGAAGGCAGTGAACCAAGACTTACAAACAAGGGTGTAGACCAGAGGACACGCTGGGGCCAGAGGAGGAGAAAGCAAGATCTAAGCACCACAGTTTCAGGAGGGAAGGGAGCAGAAGGCAGCCAGCTCTAAAAAAAAAAAAAAAAGCAAAACCCAGAACTCAAACCTCATGAAACTATCACAAGTTTCAAGCCTTTAAAAGGTGTTTCTACTGCAGATTTTAGAGACTTATCACCTCATCAACGGTTATAAACCCAAATTCTTGCAAATTGAACAACAGAGTCATTAGACTGGTCTCTCAGTCTCTGCATGTGAAGGGTCTCTGGGCTTTTCAGGACATCTTTAGGGTCAGGTTTTGTGAAATAGGTTGGGCCAGCTTTCTGGGGGGTCTCTAAGCAACCCTGGAGAAAATAGGCAGGAGTAAATAAAGGCATGCCAGTGTGCTTTTCCCAGGGGGGACCTGGTGAAGGCCAAATGCAGTACAAGTGTTAGATTCCCATCTTTTAATATCGTGGAAACCCATGGTGGCGATGGGGTGCAGAGCTCACTAACCATCCTGAGGAGAGGCAAGCCCCTCAGAGATCCGACGCTGTTTAGCAAGAGTTCAGCAGGGTCCAGCTCCTTGTCCCTCAGGCGGAGCCCGTGGTGCTGCAGCCCACCCCCTGGAAGGGGCAGCCCCTGGAGAAATGTTAGAATGCTGGGTGAATTATTTTCTTATGAAGTTTCATCCAAAGTTGTCACAAGGTACCAAGCAGAAGAGTTGCGAAGCACTGTGAGTGGGTGAGGTGGAGGACGCGGAGGGCTGGGGGCAGCTCTGCTCTGACGGTATTCACTGCTCGTAGAGAGGACTTCATGTCAAAAACTTTGCAAATGCAACCAGCTGCCTGTTGCGTCCACGTGGTTCAGTTGTTGGTATTTACAGAGTAGTATAAATGCCCGGTGCTACTATGAACCAGGGTGCTGAGTACCAAATGTTCCTGGAAGAGCACCTAGCAGTGTTTCTTTCATTAGCTGGTAGCTAATAAAAACTTGATGAAAAAGTCACATGGTGTTGCTGGTTATAGGTATTATCTGATGATAATAATCCTCTCGCGTACTTGTTTGGGCCAGATCACTTCATGAGGGCAGATGGTTGGTAACACTTGTCTTAAATGCAAGATTCTTTCTCTTTTCTTCCGCCTTCCCTCCCTCCTATTCAGCAATCCTTTCTTCACCCTTGGAAAAATTTGGGTTCTGCATTTGCTCTTGCACAATCCTGGGATCTCATCGTTTACTTTATGATGACAATATTCATGTCAATAAAGACACATTTTCCCTATTGACACTTGGGAGTATGTGGGGCTTATCCTTCTGTTTTCCTTACGAAGTGAAAGGGAGCTCAGTGTGTCTGTCCTCACTTTACTGACGTGGAGGTTAAGGACAAGGAATCTAGACGATCGGGCAGTAGGGAGCATGAAAAGCGTCAGGGTCTCCGGAGAAAGGGAGAACACTTTCAAAGAACCAGTGAGTCAAAGCTGTGGGAACCCACGCCAGAGAGTTCTTACAGGGAAGGCTGAACTGTTCCATCTAAAGGAAAAGAAAATATATTCATTTAAACAAGCCCCGAAGTGCAGCTATCTAACAGGCTAGGTAGATGGGGTTGGGTGCATAGAGTTTGCTACGTTGGTGCTGATTTCTGGTCTTTTATTTTCTTTGCTGACCTCTGCAGTCCCATAACACAGTCCAGGCATTAGACTTTCAGCCACAGGATCTAGGTCTTGTGTGTTAGTTTTGAAGACAGCATGCCCTGCTAGACTGCAAGATCCCAAAAGACAGGTCAACCAAGACCTTCACACGAGGCCTGATGGGAATCCATGTTTCACAGACATTTTTTAAATGAATGACTTGATTGATTTCCAGTAGTTCTCTAGGCAAGAGCAATCAGAGACTTTAGAAGTGTGTATCAACATGGAAATGGTAGAATGACACCTGAGAGAGTGGTGGCTGGTCACCAGGTCACAGGTGTCAGGATGATTGGAACACTCCTTTGCCGTCCAGTGACCTTTGTTTTACCTCCCACTGTTAGGCAGAGGAACCATCATCACACAGAGCCTGATCGTGGCTTTTATGCTCAGGAGAACTTGTGTTGTCTTCCAGGACCTGCAGCCCCCAGGTTTTGGTAAGAGAGGGGCAAATAGACATTTTCTCACATCAGTTAATCAGCTCATCCATGAGTGTTGCAGTTCAATCGCTGTCTTTCCATGGTGTTGTCTGCCAACGAATGGAATAGGGCGTCTTCAAATTTGATTGACAAAGATAAGGCTTCCATAAAAGGATTCCTTTGAAAGCAGCTCGAAAATAATTCCAAAGCAATGTGCTTATAACAATAAATGTTTCTCCACCACTTGCTTTCCAGTTCCTTTGTCTCAGGTTTCTGCTACTCTAGTTTTTTTTTGTGTGTGTGTGTGTTTTTTTTTTTTTTTTTTTTTTTTGAGATGGAGTCTCACTCTGTTCCTAGGCTAGAGTGCAGTGGCAATATATCGGCTCACTGCAACCTCTGCCTCCTGGGTTCAAGTGATTCTCCTGCCTCAGCCTCCTGGGTAGCTGGGATTACAGGCATGAGCCACCACGCCCAGCTAATTCTTTGTTTTTAGTAGAGATGGGTTTTCACCATGTTGGCCAGGATGGTCTTGATCTCTTGACATCATGATCTGCCCACCTCAGCCTCCCAAAGTGCTGGGATTACAGTTGTGAGCCACCGTGCCTGGTCCGTATTTCTTTTTCCTAGTTTCTCTCCTGTTTTCATTTGCTAAAAGAAAATTGTGTAAGACACTTCATGGGAACATTAAAAACTATTACAGGGTGGGGTTTATAAAAGTTTGGTGAGAAAAAAAAAATCCAGACCTTGCTTCTGGCATTTGCTGGGTAGGATTTTTTCACTGGTCCCTAACTCACAGAATAATCAGCCTTGGCAGCAATATTTAGTTCCCCTTTCTTTCTACGTGCTGGGATGAGGGCATGTGAGAACGGAACCTGTGGTAAAGACTATCTTGCCACAAGGGGACCCCACCCTGCTTACCTTCCGCTGGATCCACAGCAGTTGTAAATATGTAGTGAATGGTAAATGTGGGCTTCCTGTGTTCTGCAGTGGACATTGCCACACCACTGTCTCCAGTGGAATGAACCAGAATGTAAAACTTATACCTCTTTTGAAATGCGCTGAAGCAACACAGGATGACCACATTTTTTCTGTACTATATTGCACTCTTTTGCACAATGTGTAAGAACACAACATGAGAAACCCACAAAAGAAGGAAATAGAACAACGGAGGTTGTTGGCTGGGCAGGCTGCAAGGTAAAGGGCAGAATGGTAAATGCCCCACCTGGCCGACATCCTCTGCCAGCTGCTCTTCCTGGCTCCTGACCTCCACTGCTCTCTCTCTATTATCTTTTCCCATCATTCATCCATTCAGCCAGCCAGCCAGCATTTACTGGGCATCCTGTCATGCTGGCTGCTGGGGATACAGACTGTGAATAGCATGCTGGTAAAAACTAAACAACTGGCTCTGAGACAGGGGAGCTGATTTGCAGCGCTTATTGATTTTCACATTGCTGATACTCCCACCATGACAGATTTCAAGCTACTAACATGACATCATTGAAGCAACATGGGGAGAGAGGCACAGTAGCACACCATTGCCCCCCACCAGATATAGTGGACATAAATAACCTCCAGTGCACAGCAAATAATACAATGTAGTAATGAGGAGCTGATGAGTTTTGAGTATTTATTAGCATTGTTTTAAATGTAATTTAGTTCATTGCACGCCTACATATTTTAAATCATAACTGTTTTAACAAACAGCTTACAACATTTCTCAAACTAACAACTGGCTCTCATGAGCAGGTATGTGCTGACTCCAGCACACCACTAGACAGAGAGAAACAAGGTATGCTGTCTGCTTTACAAAAGTCTTTTTTCAATCTAGAAAGAAAGACACACATATGTAAATAAGTCGTACATACAGCTGATGTGATAATGCAGTAGGAGAAAGTGCTGGGCATAGAATTAGTGGGAAGCACAGTGAGACC
Source organism: Cheracebus regulus (assembly GCA_963574635.1). Taxonomy (NCBI): domain Eukaryota; kingdom Metazoa; phylum Chordata; class Mammalia; order Primates; family Pitheciidae; genus Cheracebus; species Cheracebus regulus. The sequence goes on from CAUYQU010029247.1 coordinate 52,429, forward strand.
CTGTTATGCACTCAATGGATGTGTCTCCCCGAAATTCACATATGGAAGTCCTAATCCCCAGTGTGGCTGTATTTGGAGTAAGGAAGTATTAATTAAGGTTAGACTGGGCATGGTGGCTGACGCCTGTAATCCCAGCACTTTGGGAGGCTGAGGTGGGTGGATCACAAGGTCAAGAGATTGAGACCATCCTGGCCAACATGCTGAAACCCCGTCTCTAATAAAAATACAAAAATCAGCTGGGCATGGGGGTGCACACCTGTAGTCCCAGCTACTCGGGAGGCTGAGGCAGAAGAATCACTTGAACCTGGGAGGCGGAGGTTGCAGTGAGCAGAGATGGCGCCGCTGCTCTCCAGCCTGGCGACAGAGTGAGACTATGTCTCATAAATAAATAAATAAACAAAAGGTTAAACGAAGTCATAAGCGTGGGGCCCCGATCTGATAAGATTAGTGGCCTTATAGAAGAGACGCTGGAGAGCCCTCTCTCTCTCCAGGTGTCTGCACCACAGAAAGACCATGTGAGGACACAGTGAGAAGGCAGCTTCCTGCAAGCCAGGAAGAGAGCTCCCAGCAGAAACCAAATCAGCTGAGATGGGGTTCAGGCCATGCTACTTCAAAGCATGGCACGTTGGCATTTGAGAAAACAGCAGACACAGGAAGGTCGCTCTCACCTGTCCCTCATCCCTCTCCTGAAGCGGGTCACAAGGCTCTCATTTGAGAAGTGCCTTCCCTATACCTGGAGGAATGGTAGGCCCTTATTTCTTAAGACGTGGGACACAATGAAGAATCTGAACAAACAGTCCTCAAAACATTCCCGCAGTTTATGACCATTAGATGTTCCCTTGGTCCAATCACACATCTGCAGGACTGTTTCCTCCTCATCAAACCTAAGCATAAACATACACGAGCTTCTCTGCGTTTTTATTTCTAAAGGCTCTTATGTCACATAAAACATACGTTCATTAAATTTGTCTGCTTTTCTCTTGTTCATCTCTCCCTTATTATTGGAGCCTCAGTAACGAACCTAGTAATGGGAAAGAAAGATATGCTTTCTCTTTACAGCTGGAACACTGATGATCGTGGACTTCCAGCCCCAACAACCGTGATGAAATACATTTCTGTTGCTGCAGCCACTGGGGCTATTTTGTCATGGCAGCCCAAGCTCACTAACAAGAGTCCTGAAATAAAATGACCTTGAGAGCAGGTTGGTAACTCGGACTCCACAGAAGCGCCTGCGGCTGCTCAGAGGCAGGCTGGTTTGCACTCAGCAAGTGGCCCTCCCTATTGGTGAATATCTTCTCTTCTGGCTAGTCATTGTCTTCAGATGCAGACACACTGGCACGGTTATCATCCTTGGCAGAATGTTGACTGGGGAAGGGAGAACTCTAACTTTGTAGCCCAAGATGAGAAACACAGCAGGGCAGGTGAGGACTGGTGCCCAGTGACTGCCACTGCAACACAGGAATCACACCCAGTGAACTTTGCAGACCCAGTCTCTCTCTCTCTCTTGTTTTTTAGACAGGGTCTCACTCTGTTGCCCAGCTTGGAATGCAGTGGTGTGATCATGGCTCACTGCAGCCTCAACCTCTCAGGTTTAAGCATTTCTCCTGTCTCATACTCCCAGGTCGCTGGGACCACAGGCATGTGTCACCACACCCCGGCTAATTTTTTGAATTTTTTATAGAGACAAGATCTCATTATGTTGCCCAAGCTGGTCTCGAACTCCTGAGCTCAAGTGATCCTCCTGCCTTGGCCTCCTAAAGTGCTGGGATTATAGATGTGACCCACCTCACTCAGCCTTGGGCCCCAGTCGTTAATAGTGGCTTCTCGTGGCAAAGAAATAAACAGCCCGCATTGGATTAATAACATTTGTCATTCCCAAGAGTCCTAGCATTGATAATAAAATTCATGCCCTTTAGAATGAGAAAGTCTTTGAGATTCTTAGACAGTTTGGTGGCTGGGCAGCACTTAGGCATTCTTCCTAATGTGGAGCACATAGTAAAAACAGAGCTGTGGCTGGTTGTATTCTGATCTGTAGAACCGGTAATGACATATATGCTGAGTATGTGTAGATGTGCTCAGAGGAAAGGATGCTGGCCAAAATGTGAACCAGGATGTTATCTCTGGATTAGATATTTTGGGAGGAGAGTTTGCTTCTATATATTTGCTTGTATTGTTTGCATTTTAATAATTTTTTTGTCAAAAAAATTTATCAATTTGTAATACCTGTCTATTGTAAATAAAACAAATAAGATTTAAAAAGGAAGGTTAAAATTCAACCATAGATAGTCCCAAGAGCCAGAAATAAGCACTATTAATATTTTGGACTACCTTCCAGATCTTCTGCTGTGTGTGGCGTATTTCCTTTGTAACCTCTCATCAGCCTTGGATTAATCTGCCTTTATTTCTTAGATGGGCTTCTGAGCCCTGGGGGACTGAAGGCTCAAAGCTCAAACAATATTAAGTTAGGTCTTTCAACACAGTAGGCCCTTCATCCATGCTCACAAGTTTTAAAAAACAATCTCTAATTAGAGATTCGTTTTTCATTCCCCACCACTATTTCAAAGCTTCAACCATTCTCCCTGCGTCACCTCCTATTTCGGAGAAAATGTAGACCACCAAGTGTGACTCTCTTTCTTTCTTCTCTTCCGCTTTTAAATCTGCACTTTCTTTTCTTCCCCACTGTTTTAGTTGAAAACCTTTCTCTTACCCTAAGGTCCATGCTGCTCCTTCAAAAAAAAAATTACAGGCCTGGCACAGTGGCTCATGCCTGTAATCCCAGCACTTTGGGAGGCTGAGGCGGTGGATCACTTGAGGTCAGAAGTTCGAAACTAGCCTGGCCAACATGTTGAAACCCCCGTCTCTACTAGAAATACAAAAAAAGTAGCTGGATATGGTGGTGGGCACCTGTAATCTCAGCTACTTGGGAGGCTGAGGCAGGAGAATTACTTGAACCTGGGAGGCGGAGGTTGCAGTGAGCTGAGATTGCAGCCACCACGCTCCAGGCTGGGCGACAGGACGAGAGTCTGCCTAAAAAAAAAAAAAAAAGATAATAAAAAAAAATTACAACTTTTCTCTGGTTTTATAATTAATCACATCCATATTGAAAATGTTAGGAAATATAAAAAACACAAAGAAGAAAATAAAAGTCACATGTAACTCAAACATTGAGACAATTTCTGCTGGCACTGTAGATTCTTTGCTTTATCCACACATGATTGTGTGTCTCACTACATTAAAGAAGTATTTTTACACAATTGAAATTATTCTACACATGCTATCTCATAAATCTTCTTCCCTCTTACAATAGATCATAATTATTTTTGCATGACTACAAATATGCTGCAATGAGATTTTAAGATGATTTTTTAGGTTAAAAATATTTTTCCTTATTTTAAAAGCACTATATGTGTATTATGGAACCATTAGACTTTTTTTTAAAGGGAGAACAATTTAAATACTTATCATCTTAGCTCTGAGATATGATGAGCTGACATAATTTTTATATAAATTTATTTTATAAAAATAAGTTCAGTCAGGTATCATTCTGTATCATTTGTGACATACAAATACTTCATTTAATCCTCATGACACACTAGGTAGTTGTAATTGTTATGATAATCCCCATTTTCTAAATGAGGAAACTGAGGAGGCCTAAAGAAGCTAAGTAATCTGTTGGAAGTTTGTTTTTCTTTTAGAGACAGAGTGTCACTCTGTCGCCCAGGCTGGAGTGCACTGGTGCGATCTCCGCTCACTACAACTTTCGCCTCCTGAGTTCAAGCAATTCTCCTGCCTGAGTAGCTGGACTACAGGTGCACACCGCTACACCCGGCTAACTGGTGTTTTTGTATTTTAGTGGAGATGGGGTTTCACCGTGGTGCTCCGGCTGGTCATGACTCCTGGGCTCTGGCAACCCACCTGCCTCAACCTCCCAAAGTGCTGGGATTACAGGCTCCGGCCCGGCCTGTTCAAAGTTTTTAGGTGGTAAATGGGCCATGGACCTCGGCAGTCTGCCTCTAGAGGCTGGATTTTTAATCACTCCTCTGTACAGCTCTCAGTTCATAGAGAAAGATTTCCACATCAATAAATCTTCCTCTCCGTGCCTCGCTTGCAAATATGTACTCCAGCTCAGAATCAGCTAAACATTGTTTTGTTTACTTGTTTTTTTTTTTTTTTTAGGATTTTCTTTGTCAATTACTAGTTGCAAGCGGAATTACTTCTGTTCATGCTGTGAGTGGCTTCTCACTGCAGTTTTTCCCCACGTGGTTAACAAATGAGCCAAGTTGTATAGAACAGCCTGTCATTTCTCCACTAATTTAATGCTACCTTTGTTTCTGCTTTTGTCTTCTCTTGACTTCTTTGAAAATTTATTTCACTTATTATCCACCATTTCTTCTGGATCCTGAAAATACAAGGTAGCTCTGAATAATTGGTACATTTGCTTGCTTGATCGATGTACTTATTCATTCAGTAGCATTTATAAAGAATGCAACAGTGAGTAAGATTTTTAAAAATCCCTCTTGGGACTCATTGTCTAAAGATGTATAAGACACTTTTTAGGAAACACTTGAGTTGCACTGATAATGTACCAGGCACCGTTCTTGGTGATTTACAAATATTATTTAATCCTCATAGCAAGACTATGATGTAAGTACTATTTATATCCCCATTTTTCATATGAGGCAATAAAGCACTGAGAGGTTAAGTAGCTTGTCCAGTTACTTAGCTGGTAAGTGGGGGGTTGGGAAAAGTTAACTGGCAATTCCAATTTATGCAATGAGTGTTACTAACATAGGGGAAGTACAGGGTTCTGTGGGCTCTTAGCAAGGGCATTTCACAGTGCCATGGGAGTCAGGAAAGGCTTTTGGAGGGAGTGACAGCCAAATGATTCCTGAAGAATGGGGAGGAGGGCCAGGCGTGGTGGCTCATGTCTGTAATCCCAGCACTTTGGAAGGGCCGAGGTGAGCTGATCACCTGAGGTCAGGAGTTCGAAAACAGCCTGGCCAACATGGTAAAACCCAGCTTCTACTAAAAATACAAAAAAATTAGCCGGGCGTGGAGCCGGGCGTGGTGGCAGGTGCCTGTAATCCTGGCTGCTTGAATGGCTGAGGCAGGAGAATCACTTGAACCCGGAAGGCGGAGGTTGCAGTGAGCCGAGACTGTGCCATTGTACTGCAGCTTAGCAACCGAGCCAGACTCGGTCTCAAAGAAAAGAAAAGAATGAGAAGTAGGCTGGACACAGGCTGGTGAGAACTGTGAGTGGTGAGTGGGGTAGCAGTAGAAATGTTTCACCTGCAGAAAGCAGCAGTACAGAGGCTTAGAGAAGAGAGGAGAGAATGTTGAACGCTAGCAGCTGAAAGAAATGCAAGGTAGTTGAAAGAGAGGGTTGGATGGGGAGGGAGGGTAGGAGGCGGAAAGTCCTCGAGTTGCAAGGGTCAACAGAAGCCCATCGTCCTGAGCCTGGGGACACACTTGGAGGAATTTTAACTGTCGTCTCAATAAAAGAGGAGATATTGAAGGGTCGTAAGCAGGAGAGAGATGACTCTAGCTGCTGGGTGAGTACTCATATCAACATATCAACAGGGCCAGAGTGTGGGCAGAGTACGCTGTTGGAAGGGGCTCTTGCAACAATCTAGGCGAGAAATAATGTTGGCTTTAATTAAGTCAGTAGAAATGCGGTGAAGAAAACAACAGGCTTCAGGTGCTTTAGAGGAGCTTAACTGGACCACAGGTGAAAAGAGCAAAGTCAGTGATTGTGACCTGGCTCTTGGCTTGACTAATAAGTCTCCATATTAACATCTAAGCTGTCTTAGCCCGTTTTCAGTTGCTTATAACATTGTACATTAAATTGAGTAATTTATAAAGAAAAGGGATGTATTTCATACAGTTAGGGTGGCTGAGATGTACCAGGGCAAAGGACTGCATCTGGTCGACTTCCTACTGGTGGGAACTCCACGAAGTCCCCGAGTGGGACAGGACATTGAGGACAGGAGGGCTGAGCAGGCGAACATGCTTACACAGCCACCAGCCCCACTCCCATGATAACCAATTAATCCGTTCATCCATGAGTGGATTCATCCATTCACAAGGGCAGAAGCCTCGTGACTGTCAACTCTTAAAGGCACCATCTCTCAGTATGACCACACTGGGTATTCAATTTCAATATGAGTTTTGGAGGGGACAAATATTCAAACCGTAGCATAAAGCAGTGATAACGGCATGGCTAGTAAATGGATTAGACTTATACCCATGTAATACAGAGGAGAAGGAATGACTTGCCTGTAGTCTAATCATAGCATTCCTCTGACTTCTGCCTTCACACTCATGAAGCTCTCATTAAGGATGGTGGATAAAGTTTATAAATATGGCACATATTAAAAGTAGTATCTTTGGGGGTGTGATTACGTATAATTAAAATCGTTTTTTGGCTGTTTTTTTTTTTTTCCCCCAATACAGAGTTTTGCTCTTGTTGCCCAGGCTGGAGAAATAGCACGATCTCGATTCACCACAGCCTCCGCCTCCCGGGTTCAAGCGATTCTCCTGTTTCAGCCTTCCAAGTAGCTGGGATTACAGGCATGCGCCACAATGCCCAGGTGATTTTGTATTTTTAGTAGATACAGGGTTTCTCCATGTTGGTCAGGCTGTTCTTGAATTCCCAACCTCAGGTGACCTGCCCACCTCGGCCTCCTAAAGTGCTGGGATTACAGGCATGAGCCACCGCTCCTGGCCCCTTAAAATAGTTTCTTTTAAAAACAGGCTTACTGAGATATATTTTACATTCCATAAAATTCACCCATTTAGAGTGTACAGTTCAGTGGTTTTTAGAATATTCAAAGTTGTGCAACCATTACCACAATGTATCTTTAGAACATCTTCATCATCCCAAAAAGAAATCCTGTGCCCATTTCACAGTCACCTCCCATTCCAGTTTCCTTGACTGACCCAGCTCCAAGCAGTCGTTCACGTCCTATCTGCCTCTGAATCTGTCTGTTCTGGCTATATCACCTAAACAACATCATATAATCTGCTGTCTTTTGTGACTAGCTTCTTTCACTTAGCATAATGTTTTCAGGTCCATTCTCATTTTATTTTTAGTTTACTTTTTTTGAGACAGGATCTCACTCTGTCACTGGGCTGGAGTGCAGTGGTGTGATCAGGGCTCACTGCAGCCTCAGCCTGGTGGACTCAAGTGATCCTCCTGCTTCAGCCCTCTGAGTAGCTGAGACTACAGGCAGACGTCACCATGCCTGGCTAATTTTTGTAGAGACAGGGTTTCCCCATGCTGACCAGGCTGGTCTCCAACTCCTGGGCTCAAGCCATCCTTCCACCTTGGTCTCCCAAAGTGCTGGGATTATCGGTGTTAGCCACCATGCCTGGCCCATTCTCATTTTATATCACGTGATAGGACTTCCTTCCTTTTAGTAGCCAAATACTAATATGGATATAGCACATTTTGTTGGTACGTTCATCCGCTAATGGACATTTGGTTTCCACCTTTTGGCTATGATCACTAGAGCTGCTGTGAGGATTCATGTACGAGGTTTCGTATTGACGTGTTTTCCAAAGTGGCTATACCGTTTTACATTCCCACCAGCAACGTGTGAGGGTTCCAGTGTCCCTGTGCCCTTTCTAACGCTTGCTACGCCTTTTTCATCTTAGCCATCCTAGTGGGCGTGCCATGGTATCTCACTGTGGTTTTGATTTGCATTTTGTTAGTGACTATGATGTTGAGCAGTTTCTCTTGTGCTTACTGGACATTTGTAGACCTTCTTTGCATAAATAGCTACACAGATCCTTTCCTGACTTTTAACTTGGAATGTCTTTGTGAGAGTTCCTTCTATCCTGTGGATACAAACCCCTTCTCAGATACATGATTTACAACTACTTACTCCCATCCTGTGGGCTGTATTTTCTAAAGCCCTTGAGACACAAAAACTTTAAGTTTTATGAGGTTAATTTTTAAAATTTTTGTTACTTGGGCTTTTGGTGTGACATATAAGATACCATTGCCAAGTCCCTGTCATGAAGATTTGCTCCCACGTTTTCTTCTAGCAGTTTTGTAGTTTCAGCTCCTACACTTAGGCTATGATCATTGTGAGGTAATTTTTATATATGGTATAAGACAGAGGTCCACATTCATTCTTTGCATGTGGACATTTAGTTGTCCCAGTGCCATTTGTTGAAAATACTATCCTTCCCTCATTGAACTGTCTTGGCATGTACAAGTTAAATTTTATTCATTATACCTTTTCTCTTTCCAAAATTACTCCCCATCAAAAAAAAAAGGAAGAAGAGAAAGAAAGAAAAAGGCAAATTCATATTCTTTTCTTTTCATTTTAACAGAAGAAGTGGTAGATCATCAGAAACCATGTATGTACCAAAGATGAAGTTGAGGTGGACTTAGCTGGGTTTCTTTGCTGATGCCAAGACACGCTCTTCCTTTTTCTTCAGCTCAGTGTCAAAATAGCCAGTCTCTAGCTGGGTGTGGGGACATGTGCCTGTAATCTTGGCTATTCGGGAGGCTGAGGCAGGAGAATTGCTTGAACCCGGGAGGCAGAGGTTGCGGTGAGCCAAGATCATGTCATTGCACTCCAGCCTGGGCAACAAGAGCAAAACTCCATCTCAAACAAAACAAAACAAAATCACCAGACTCTTCTCAAGTTCTGCTGGTTTGTAGTTTGCAACAGCAGAACTATGTGGTGAATTTTAGCTCCAGAGGAAAAGTGAAAGCCTCATAAAAATAGCAAATAATTTTTCCAAGAGATTTAAGTGACAGATACTTTTCTGACACTTTTCTGAGTGTCAGATATGTTTGAGAAGGTACTGTGTGCTGAGGCAAGAGCAAATGCAGTTTAATTGCATAGGTTATTTGATTATAATGCCAATTTTAAACAAAGGTTTGTAATGAAGTGCATAATGTTTAGTAGTGTACATTTGCCAAATGAAACTTTAAAACCTTTAAACAATGACACTGTAAACATTACAAATCCTTCTGATAACATTGTTGATATTGTAAAGTGGATCAGTCTTTTTTGAGTATATGATGGTACATGTAACGTACTCTTAATAATGTGACCTAGTAGTGTCTTTTGAAAATTCATTTAAGGACATAATCCAAGAGAAGAAAAACTATACACAAAGATGTATTATTTAGGCAAAAATAAAAAAATCCCAATGCCTAAGAACCAGAGAATGCATTTTAAAAACTATGTTTTGCCACGAAACGCTATAGAACACTAAATGGTAACTATGGTTATCATAGTGTGGTATGGTCTTAAGTACAAGTGCATCTCCTAAATAATGTTGACAGGAGCAAAGCAGAATTTGCATATATACCTTAATTGAAAATGATCTAAGGATGGATGGATTCTGATACTCAAAATTAATTTAGCACAATATTAATATCCATTAGATTTATTTTTAGCCCTCTCACAAAGCCAATTTAAATTTAAAATGTAAGTTAAAATAAACCTTTCTGAAAACCAAAATAAACCCCTTTCTATTTCTTCGACACATTTTTTTGCTCAGTTACTTCCCATTGTATTAAGTCCTTATTTTAGTATGGGAGGAGAATGTATAAGCACTTAGAAGAAATGAAAGATTTCTTGGAATTTTGCTATTAAAATTAATTATTACTCCTGAGAAGTATAATCAACACCTAATGATGTGTTATCTCTTTGATGCTTGATGAGTTACAATGGAAATGTGTCTGCATGTAATTTGGAGTAAGAAACAGTGTGAATTTTCATTCCTGGGTATAGAATGGTTTATTCGTTTTCTAGGGCTGTGGTAACAAAATACCACCAACTGGGTGGCTGAAAACAACAGAAATTAATTCTCTCACAGTTCTGGAGGCTGGAGGTCTGGAATCAAGGTGTCAGGAGGGTGAGTATCCCCCAGGGACTCTGAGGGAAAATCCCTTCCTTGCCTCCTCTGTCTTAGCTTCTGGAAATGGCCATCAATCCTTGGTATTCCTTGGTTGGTAGATGCACCACTCCAAGCTCTACCTCCATTTTTTTTTTTTTTAAGACAGGGTCTCACTCTATTGCCCAGGCTGGAATGCCATGACCAATCATAGCTCAGTGTAGTCTTGAACTCCTGAACTCAAGCCGTGCTCCAACTTTGATCTCACAATCTGCTGGGATTACAGGCATGGGCCACTGTGCCTGGCCCTTCGGCATCCATCTTCACGTGGCATTCCCCCCGCATCTCTGTTCTTCTTAGGGGCCCCCATTCCAGTATATTTCATTTTAACTAATTACAACTGCAATGATCCTGTTTCCAAATGAAGTCACATTCTGAGGTACTGAAGGTTAGGACTTCAACGTATCCTTTTATGGGGACAAATTTCCACTCATAACTGATAGCCTTGGGGTTAATGTAATTAATGTACTGTTTCATTTCAGAATTTTCTCAGAGCAAAATCTGTGATGTCCATGACATGTCCTAGGAGGATCCACACAGGAAAAGCGGCTGGTAATGGAGAAACGGTCTCACAAAAGTAGGTAAGATTGCTTTAATAGACTGCTGACCTTTCTCCCCAGGAGGGTGGCCTCACTGCTGTTGACCACAGATGTAGAGCTTAAGCCCAGTGGGTGAAGACAGCTGCAGGCTGTTGTGGGGGGAATCTGTCTCATTGATTTTATGTTTCCACATGGAGGAACACACATTAGATAAATGCTGCTGTCCTCATCACTCCCTCATGCACCCTCCTCAGCTAAGAGCAACTTAGCTGCTTGGCAAATTTTGGAAGAAGGCCATGAGCATGCCCCAGCTCACTCCTCTATTTTTTCTTTTTTCTTCCTCATCTTTGTAGCCAGCTGCTGGCATGTCCTCTGTTTTTCCACACACTAAACTGTGTTGGGGCAAAACTCTGCAGGGAAAGTGTGTGTCTGTCCTATGCTGTTTATGACTTGGTAGGAAACAAACCCTATCTCTGGGGGGTATATATCACTCCATCTTTTGGCCAACAGACCTAAGCCACACTCTGCAACCTGGCTTTTATCTACGTTAAAAATGTGTCTGAATTTCCTGTAATACACGTGGTGATTTTTGTTTTTTTTTGAGATGGAGTCTCACTCTGTTGCCCAGGTTGGAGTGCACTGGTACGATCTCGGCTCACCACAACCTTCCTCCGCCTCCCGGGTTCAGCCTCCCGAGTAGCTGGGATTACAGGCGCACACCACCGTGCCCAGCTAAATTTTTGTATTTTTAGTAGAGATGGGGTTTTGCCGTGTTGGCCAGGGTGGTCTTGAACTCCTGACCTCGTAATCCACCTACCTCAGCCTCCCAAAGTGCTGGCATTACAGGCGTAAGCCACTGTGCCCAACCTAATACAGGTGATGTTTTAATTTTCTTTTGTCTACCTCCTTCTCTAAGTCTAAATTTGTTACAAGTTCAGGGAGAAAAGAAGATTGTCCCTCTAGGCATTCTTGAACCTCCAAAAGAGGATACCGTTAGTTCATCTTTAGGTACTTCCTCTACATGGTAAGAACCATGTATGGCAGACACCAAAAAAGGTATGGGGCCTGCATGTTGTTGTCTGTTTGTATTGCTACAACAAAATCCTGAGACTGGGCAATTTATAAATAATAGTAATGTGCTTCTCACAGTTCTGGAGGCTGGAAGTCCAAGGTGAAGGCACCAGCAGTTTAGGTGTCTGCTGAGGGTCTGGTCTCTGCTTCCGAGATGGTGCCTTCATTGCTGTGTCCTCACATGGAGAAGGGATGGAAGGGCCCACCTAATTCTCTCTGTCCCTTTTATAAGGCGTTAATCCCATCCATGAGTGCCCTTCCCTCATGGTCTAATCACCTCATCGCCATCTAAAGGCCCCACTTCCTAACACTGCTGCACTGTGGGTTAAGCCTCAACATAAAATTTGAAATTTTTCTTTGTTTGAGACCAGGTCTCACTCTGTCACCCAGGCTGGAGTGCAGTGGTGCAATGTCAGCTCACTGCAGCCTTGACCTCCCCTGGTGCAGATGATCCTCCCACTCAGCCTCCCAAGCAGCTGAGACTACGGGAGTGCCCCGTCACACCCGGCTAATTTTTCCATTTAGAGATGAATTTTCTCCATGTTGCCCAGGCTTGTCTTGAACTCCCGGGTTCAAGCGATCCACCCTCCTCGGCCTCCCAGAGTGCCGGGATTACAGGCGTGAGCCACCGTGCCTGGCTTCAACACGAATTTTGGACACAGACATTCAAACCACAGCATATGTTATTAATCTCCAGTTCCCAAGACTCTCCCCAGTTATGCAAGTGAAGGGTGGAACATGCTGCAGCAGGAAAAGGGGTATTGGTGGGAATCAGGGGCTACTTTCTCCATTTCCAGCAGCTTTTGCTGCATTTATCCGTCAGCAACCATTTGAGGAGAGTCCACTGTGGGCAAGGTGCCACGCTGGACCCTGCCGAGAAGACAAAGAACCGTAAGGCAAACACCACCCATCCTGAGTGGATTTACGGTCTTGTTGGCAAAACAAGCCACATAAAAAAGACAAGTTACGATACAGGACAGGATATGACCAGCGCCAATGAGTTTTATAGGCAGTTAAAGTGCCATAAATATTCAGAGGAGGAAGAGAACACTATGCGACAGTTTGGTAAGAAACTGGAGGGATACTTTTAGAGAAGGGAGTATTCCAGGCTGGCGGAGCAGTGTGTGAAAAGGGACTGGTGCGAGCATGTTCAAGATATTTTAGTAAACAATTTGAGCAACACTTAAGAAGTTCCTAGAGTGTGAAAAGCCAGGGGGTTGATGGATACGGTGTAACGTGGTGAATCCAAACATGCAGCCTGGAACTCTGTGCTCTGGGGCAAGTCACTGAACCTCTCTAAGCTTCACTTTCCTTGTCTATGGGGTGGCTGCTGTCACAGGTAGTGAGGATAGAGCAGTAAGTAAGAGAATCCCTATTTATGCGTAAGCATAAGGATAAACATGCAAAATTAAGCATAAGCATAAATCCCTATTTATGTTTACTTTAGGGTGCAGTTGCTATTCTAAGTGTTTTTTAAACGTTAACCTGCAGCAGGAACTTTTATTACTCTCATCACACACATGAAGAAAGTGTGGTCCGTAGAGGCTAAGCACCCCACTCTAAGTCTCCCAGCTAGCAAGAAGCAGCAGCCAAGTTCATGCTCAGGCAGCCTGGCACCAGAACCGATGGTTTCAACCACTGTGCTAACTAGCCTGGAGGTGGAGGTTTGCGGAGGGACGTTGCGGTGGGAGATGTGATTGCATAGGGTAGGGATGACCTTGACCACCAGAGTAAGGAAAGTAAGACTATCTTGCCACTGAGATTCTTTTCGGTTTACTGCTTTGTTGCTTGAACAAGTTGTTTGGACTTAAAATGACAGGTTTTGGGTGGCCATGCAAGGACTTGTAGAAGAGATAAGTAAACTCTATTTTAAGAAGATTATTCTTCTGTGTCATAAACTGTGGTTTGGGGTGCAGAGAGTTTGGAGGTAGGAGAGAATAATTAGAAGGCAATAATAAAGCTTGCATCTAGGGCAGGTGCATTGGGAATATAAAGGGAGAGACGGGTCTGAAAGACTCTACTATGAGAAGAATATTCCCTCCATTAAAGAATGTTTAATCTACTAGTGTACCCTTGTATTTAATGCCATGGATATATAATCTTTTTATTTGGTTTTCATGGTAATGTGTATTGTCTAGGAGAGGTGGGATAAAAGAAACCTCATGTTTTTTTTGATATGGTAGGGTTTGAGCTTTTAGCCACTTAATAGCATTTGTAAAGGAGGTATATTATAGCAAAAAGGAGATTGTACATTGATATACATAAAAAGGTGATATAATTCATCCCGGCTTCCTTAGTCCTGTGCAAATCTCTTCGCAGAATAGCATACATCTGTTCAGATTCACTAGAGGTATTATTGGAGAGTGAATTTGCTTGAGGTCTCCACTTGGGATTCAATGATTAGAAGTGGAAAAATGAATGACTCAAGATATCTTTATTGATGGAAGCCAGCCTGGAAAGAATTGAAACTGCAAATCCCACTGGGCAGGGTTCTCTAGTTCTCCTGCATTTATCCCTTTCTTTGATTGGCTATGGGAACCACAGCAGAAAATGCATGGTTTTTTATTTGTTTTTTTGAGATGGAGTTTCGCTATTGTCCAGGCTGGAGGACAGTGACACACTCTCCACTCACTGCAACCTCTGCCTCCTGGGTTCAAGTGATTCTCCAGCCTCAGCCTCTGGATTAGCTGCTATTACAGGTGCCCGCCATCACGTCGGCTAATTTTTTGTATTTTTAATAGAGACTGGATTTCACCATGTTGGCCAGGCTGGTCTGGAACTCCTGATCTCAGGTGATCTGCCCACCTCAGCCTCCCAAAGTACTGGGATTACAGGTGTGAGCCACCACGCCCGGCCTCATGTGTTCTTCACCCCGCTTTCTGAACGCCTACACAGAGGTTCGCACTGGGAAATACTGAACAACTAGCAGTTAGAGGAAAAGCTAGCACTCATCTTTTCATAAAAATATTAGTACAGTCTTAAACCTCTAGATGATACATAAGAACAAGTGCAAATTAACAGAACAGAACAAATGGAATATATGCAGCTGTTCATGAAATGGACAAATATATGTACGTATGTACACATATATACCAGTATGTACATATTAATATGTGAGGCATTTTTCTGGGAAGACAAAGATAAAAAATGATCTCTCATGGAATTTGCATTGTTAAGAGAAAAAGCAAGCTGCACAAAAGTTATGTATAGCACCATCCTCTTTCAGATTTAAAAAAAGGTGTACGTATGTTTGTGCATGCATGTGAATGTGCGTGTCTATTTATCCTTCTTGGCATTCATTTAGCCTTTGGGTAAAAATAGTCTTTGATCTTGTTGTGGAAAATTCTCATGTTTTCATTTTCTAACTTTTCTTTTGAAATAATTATAGATTCACAGACATTGCAAAAATAATACAAAGAGGTCCATGTACCCTTCCCTATATTTTTTGAGATAGGGTTTCCCTATGTCATTCAGGCTGGTCTCGAATTCCTGGGCTAAAGGGATCCTCCACCTTCCATGTAGCTAGGACTACAGGTGCTCGCCACCGCCTGGCTCTAATGGTTACTTTTAAGATAACTTTAGTGCAGTATCAAAACCAGGAAATTGACATTGGTTGTGTATGTGTGTGTGTTTCTTTGCCATTTCACCAGATGTGTAGGTCCCTGTAACTACCATCAGAGTCAAAATGCAGAATGGTTCCATCACTACCGGGCTCTCCTTCCTGCCACCCCTGTATAGCCGCACATACCACCCTCCCATCACTGTTCTTAATCCCTGACAACTCCTAACCTGTTATAAGATGTTTTACAATGCTGCCAAATCTATCATTGAACCCATACAGGCTGCCTTCTTTTGAGACTGGCCTTTTTCCCTCCGCATGTTGCCCTCAAGGTCCATTCTGGTTGCCGTGTGTATCAATAGTTTCCTCCTTTTTATTGCTGAGCATACTGTATGGCTGGCTATAACATAGTTTGTTTAGCAGTTCACCTACTGGGAGACATTTTGGTTGTTTCCATTTTTTGGTTCTTGGAAATAATACTACACGGACATTTGTGTACAGGTTTTTGTGTGGATGTAAATGTTAATTTCTGTAACATAAGGGTGAAGAGTGCTGATGTACCATATGGTAAGTGAATGTTTAGTTTTCTGAGGAAATGCCAAATAATTTCCCAAGTGGTATACCATTTTATACCTCCACCCAGCAATGTATGAAATATCCAGTTTTTTCACAAACTCACCTGCATTTGATGTTGTCAATATTTTTTATTTACTTGTTCTAGTAGATGTATATTGATATTTCACCTTGGTCTTAATTTGTGTTTTCCTAATAACTAGTGTGTTGAACATCTTTTTATGTACTTATTTGCTACCTGTATTTTTTTTGGTGAAGTATCTGTTTAAATTTTTGCTTGTTTTTGAATTGGGTTTTTCTTTTCTTATTTCTAAGACTTGAGAGTTCTTTACATATTTTGGATATTGTCTTTGCTTTGTTATCGTTTCTTTTTTACTCTATCTTCCACATCTTTTAAGCTTTCTTTCAATTTTCCATTTCTTTGTCTCTCTGAGCTATACTTTTTGTTTTGTTTCCTCTCTCTCTCTCTCTCTCTCTCTCTGTCTCTCTCTCTCTCTCCCCCATTCTCTCTCTCTCTCTCTCTCTCTTTCTTTCTTTTTTGAGACAGAGTCTCACTCTGTCACCCGGGCTGGAGTGCAGTGACACGATCTCATCTCACTGCAACCTCCACCTCCCAGGTTCAAGCGATTCTCCTGCCTCAGCCTCCTGAGTAGCTGGGATTACAGGTTTACGCCACCACACCCGGCTACTTCTTATATTTTTAGTAGAGATGGGGTTTCACCATGTTGGCCAGGCTAGTCTTGAACTCCCGACCTCAGGTGATCTGCCTGCCTCAGCCTCCCAAAGTGCTGGGATTACAGGCGTGAGCCACTGTGCCCACCACAGCTTTGTGAGTAGCTGGGAGTTCAGGTGTATGCCACTACACTGAACTAACTTTTGTCCTATTTATGGAAACAGAGTTTGACCATGTTGCCCAGGCTGGTCTTGAACTCCTGGCCTCAAGCAATCCTTTTGCCTCTGCCTCCCAAATTGCTGGGATTGTAGGCATGAGCTACCACACCTGGCAGAGTTTTAATTATATTACTACATTTTTCATTTCCAGAGTGCTATTTTATTCTTTCTGAAGTTTGCTTGTTTGTTTTATACAGTTCTTGGTTTCCTGCACATATTTTCAAACTTCTGTATTTCTTTAAACATATGAAACATAACCATCTTATAGTCTGTCTGATAATTTTATTATTTGACATCTGAAGTCTTTGTGGGTTTTCCCCTCCTATCTGTAGTTTCTTTTACAATTGTTTGTGGATCAATGATTTTTTTTAAAAAAAAAAACCTTTTTTTTTGGAAATAAAACCTGGATACATAAGAGCTATACAAAAAACAAATGTATAGCTAATGAATTATTATAAGGAAAATGCTATCGATATTTACACTTAAGTCTAGAAATTGAATTTCAAGAGCCATTGTATAGACAGACCCTTCCGTGTGTGCCATGTCAATCCCAATCAATAACTTTCAAACGTATTCGTCACAAGGTAGATACAACTATGGACAAATGCATTTCCTCTATAAAGCAGGAGTTTCAAACTCTCTAATCTGGAGGATCTCAGATGATCACACAGAATGAACTGAGGACTCTGAAACGTACAAAACAAACTGCAGTAGGAAATGAAATGATTGCCTTATCAGAAAAACAGAATGACACTGGGTGAAAAGCATGAAAGAGGATATATGATCTCTTTCTCCTTTGGCTCCGTACAATTTCTTCTCTTTTGCTATGGAGAAGGAACAGAAGCTGTGGACCGTGCTTTCCAGCTGAGCCTGTCCTCACTTCATGATGCTTAAAGATCTCAACCTATCACCCCAGAAACAACAACCAGCATATACATCAGATGGACAGATTACCATCAAGCACTCTGCAGGACCAGAGAATGCATCTTATAAATCTCCTTAGATAACTGTAGCTGTCACTCGGTATTTCACTATCATAATACAAAATTTTCATGGAATAGTATTGTGTTTCATCATTTTTATTAAGATGATATTAAGTTTACAAAATTACCTAGCCTCTCCCCAAAATGTTTTCTTTAATACTGTGTTTTTGATTCCTGTATTAGACAGCTGGGATGCCACGTGTTGGGTCCCTGCTGAGTCGGGAAATTATACATTTGAGGATTATGAAATTGGGCTTGATTGATTTAATCACTGTAATCATTGGCATTGTGCAGATATGCAACCAGGAGGTTTTCATTCCAACAATTATGCATGATGAAGTCATGTTATATGGCAGGCTCATCCCTGTGTTTATTTGTGTGTACATGGGAAGGACAGTGGAGAGTGAGGCATGACCCCAGGTACAGCACTGCCGTGTCAACCCACATCGGCAGCCGGGGGAGAGTAAGGACAGGTGATGAGCTTAATGAGGTCTCTGTGCTGTACTTGGCCATGCAAAGAATTTGTATCTAATTAAATACATACTTATGCCATTATCCTTTGAAGAGGCTTAAAAGGTAGAGTATCTGGTACATGATAAGAACTCCATAGATATTAGTTTCTTTCTTTATGACAGGTCCTTCAAGGTGGTCTCAGGAGCTGTGCAGAGGTGGAACTACTTCAAATCCACCACTTTCCCTCAATATCCTGGAGGCAGTGTGGACAGGGATAGTAATGTCTTCTCGCCACTGATTCTACAGATAATATTTGAGTTACTGACCAAAGGAGTGTCTCCCGATAGGGAACTGGCACATAGTTTGAAGGGCTAGTGAGTCCATCTTTGAAGAAAGCCAACAGAGCCTAAACCGTTCTTATCATTACGGAACCTCAGAACTGTCTAGGGAAGGAGTATGTCATGGCTTGAGAAATCATGTGAGCTCATTTTCCCAGGGCTCTGGGCATGTGAATTTGAAGGAGATTGTGTGTGGATGTGTGGAAGTGGGGAATGAAAGGAAGCATGCTGGGGGAAATATTGTCCACGAGATTGTCCAAGTGCAGTATGAAGGACAGAGACCCACTGCTACAGTGCACAGAATCGCAGTGTGGTCGAAGGAAGCACGACCTTCATACTGTCTGTTCCAACCTCGTCATGTCACTGATGAGGAAATGGAGAGCTGGCAGGAGTGATCAAGGTCACACAGCTGCTGAGAAGCCAAGTGGTCCCTGCAACTCAGGCCCTCTGACGTGCCCTGGGCACATTTCTCATATGACTGTACCTGAGAAATCCAGGAATCTGTTTATAACATATAATTGGTTCCTCTCCTAACCGGCATAAAGCTTCCTGTAATTTCTGCCATAAGGGCAGAAATTACAGGATGAATTAAAGAATATATTAGTTGTTTTCTTGTGTAATAATGCGTGATCTAATTTAATCCTCAAAATAGCCCTGAAAGATAGACATTCTCATTATTTTCCTTTGTGGAGGAGGACATTGAGGTGTAAGAGAAGTTATATGACTTAGAGACTAAGTATCT
The DNA here is from genome assembly GCA_963574635.1 of Cheracebus regulus. Lineage (NCBI taxonomy): Eukaryota > Metazoa > Chordata > Mammalia > Primates > Pitheciidae > Cheracebus > Cheracebus regulus. The sequence continues at coordinate 71,499 of CAUYQU010029247.1, forward strand.
TGGACTTGAGTTGTGATCAGAGCCCAGGTCTTCAGACCTGAGACCATGAGCGACATGTCTTGGCTGCAAGATCCCAATCTAATATGTAGTTAATTTCATAGGTCACACCTTGACCTCTCGATACCGCCTTTCAAATGAGGGCCTTGACTGCCTTACCTCTATCTGACCATGATTTGAGATATTGCTGCCACTAAGAGGGCCTGGCTCACGCCTGTAATCCCAGCACTTTGGGAGGCTGAGGCGAGTGGATCATCTGAGGTCAGGGGTTTGAGACCAGCCTGGCCAACCTGGTGAAATCCCATCTCTACTAAAAATACAAAAATTAGCTGGGTGTGGTGGTGGGTGCCTGTAATCTCAGCTATTCAGGAGGCGGAGGCAGAAGAATCACTTGAACCTGCGAGGTGGAGCCAAGATTGTGCCATTGCATTCTAGGCTGGGTGATAGACAGAGACTCCGTCTCAAAAAAAAAAAAAAAAAAAAGAAGGCAGAGAGGATGTCTGCACTTCAGGAAGCACCTTTGGGGTATTTTCTACGCCCCCTCCTGCTGGTGTCACTCGTTGCTGAGGGCACACACTGTCTAGACCCAGCTTCCAGTTGCAGGACCCGTGGATTAGAACTTGAGTCTGCGACTAATCCTCGTGCTTTCCACTAGCCAGCAGTTCTCAGCTGGGACGATTTCGCTCCTCGGGACATTTGGCAATGTCTGGAGGCGTTTTCCATTGTCAAAAATTGTGGAGGGGGATGATGAGAGGTTGCTACTGGCAGCGAATAGGTAGAGGCCAGGGACACTGCTAAGCACTCTCTGGGCCAGGGTGAGGGCGTGTAGAAGGGCACGTTCAGAATCATGCAAATGCCAGACCTATCCTTGCAGGCCCCTGGGAGTGACTCATTCCTTAAATTATGTACCCTAGCATCTTCCTGGCCTCATGTCGGTCCCTGGTCTGCTGCTGCTGCTAAGTGTCCTACAGTGCACAGTATAGTCTCCAGCACTAAAGAATTATGCAACCCAAAATGTCAGGAAACCCTGCATTACATAGGTTTTTGGTTGCCTGACCTACACTGAACCGGCTACACCTTTCAGAGGCCATACCTTTGACTCCTGGCTGTCTCTATAGGTGGCGGTTTTAATCATCACTTTATTTGCTTTTCCCTCTTTTCATGACTTTCAGCCACCTTCCCATCATGAGCTAAGCAGTATAAAGTGCTTGTGAGAAAACCCTTGGTAAACTAGGGCGGTGGTTCTTAAAGTTTAGCTTGCGTCAGAATCACCTGGAGGGTTTGTTAAACCACAGATCTTTGCACCCCACCCAGTAGGCCTGGGATGGGGCCTGGGAATCTGCATTTCACATGTGCTCTGGGATGCTGCTGTTACTGTTAGTCCAGGTGAGAACCACTGATTTGGGCCTCAGTCTTCAATGAGTGGTCCAAGGACCAGGAGTATCTGATCACCTGGGAAACTTAGAAATGCAGACTGTCAGGCCCTTCCTGTTGAGCCACTGTGGGGGAGAATCAGATTTGACATTTGACAAGATCCTGGGGTGATTCATGTGAAGGTTAAATTTTGGGGAGCTGCGATCTGAAGGAGTGGTTCTCTATTCTGGTTGGATATTCTGATGAATAACCTGAGGAAGCTCTTTGACATACTGAGTTGAAGAACTTTTTACCCACTTATTTTCACATGGAACATACTTTTATGGGTCACCTGTTGGAGAGGGGTGTGAGACCCCAGTGTGCAAACTTGAATAGCCGAGGGGGGCCTCTAAGCCACGAGGCTGCTGTCTCATCACTAGGTCGATGAGCCCTAGTGACTGGCAAGGCTCTTTGTGATCGACACTGCCTCCTGCTCCACCTTCACCTCCCTCCAGTCTCCCCTGCACTCCTGGGGCCAGCCATACAGCCACTGCCCCGCCCCTCCTGTGCCTCCAGGCTGCGGAGCTTGCACGCTCGGCCCTTTACACTTCATGCTCACCTTTCCCCGTCTCCACCTGGCTGGCATCTTGTTCCTAATTCAGTCTCTACCAGATACTGCCTCCTAGAGACCTTTGCAGAGCGAACAGAGACCTTCCTGGTCTGTTCACTGCCCTCTCCCCAGTGCCTAGAACTGTGGTGCACGTGGCAGCTGTTCAAGGAATATTTGTTGAATAAACAAAATAAATGAGTCTGGGGACAGCTGAGGGGGGTCGAGTTCAAATGGTCTTTATAGAAGAGGAGAAGGACTTTGAAGTTCCTGGGTGGGAACCCTGGGAAAGGGGAGGAAAGAGACACTCGGGGCTGAGCACCTCTTAAAAGCTGGAGGGGAAAGACAGGGAACAAAAAAGCAAAAGGTCCTGTTGTCAGAGCACGTGGGACCATGACAAACAGAGACATCTAGTTCAGATGTTCACCGTGAGAGGCATGTGTTATGAATCCCTTACTCCTCCTCCCTGGAAAGTCTTCATTACAGTCTCTGTATCACTCAAGGACAACTTTTGCGAGGTGAGCAGGTGCAGCAGAAGATTATTTAGGGAAACTCAGAGAGGTTCTGAATTCTGTACAAGGGTTGGCACAAGGCTGAAAATAGAGGAGACAGGTTTTCACAAGCAAGAGTAAGAACACGGGAGGGTGGATAGCTAGGGTAGCTAGGGGACTTTTCAAATTCAAATTCCTGCACCTGCTCCCACTCCAGGCCTACTGAGCCGAACCCACCTGGGGAGGAACCTGAGAATACGGTCAACTAAAAGCTATGTTGGTCATCTCTGGGGAACCCTGGGTCAATCATGTGAAGCCTCTGGGTTCACATGAATGACATGTATTATATATTAAGAGTAGGGAGAAAAGAGACTGTTGGACCCTCATGGATGTGTATTTAAAGAACCAGGGTGGGGAGAAGGGCGGAGATTCTGAAACCAGGGAAAGATCACACTGATTTGCAATAAAGGGCAAAACAAAAGCATGAGATCTCCATGGAGTTTACGCTGCCACTGTGTAGTGACAGGAGTCTGCACTCTCAAGTCAGATGCCTGGGTTTGAATTCTGGAGGCCCTAGCAAGCAACTATGTGATATTAGGCAAATTTCTTAACATGTCTAAGCTCCGGTTTCCCCATCTGAAAGTGGGAATGACAACAATACTCACCTCTTTGTGCCAGTGCCAGAAATAAATGAGATCATTCTCACGTAAAGCACCTGAATCGTGCCTGGAACATGGTCAAGCCTAGTTGTGAGAGTATTTTTATTATTGCGATGGTTGAACAAGATATTGACGTGGGCTACTAAGGGGATGTTTCATAGGGACTTAGAAGAGGAAGCAAAAAATACAAGTGAGAGCGACCGTCACCATAATTCATAGCTGTTGCGGATGTCTCCTTCCGTTCGGAATGGACCCTGCTCATAGCACAGCACAGATTCACGGGCAGCAAGGCAGCCTGCCATCATTGCTTCACTGCCAGGAGGACTTTGATCAGGGAGATCAGGGTGACATGGTGTCTCTGGATTTAGCAAGTCATTGACAAGCACTTTTTGGATACCCCGTAGACATGCAGACACACGTGCTGGATGTAGGGATGCAGGAATAGGTGAGCAGGTTATGGCTAACTAGCCAGATGCCGACCTGTCAGCAGCCCTCTGGCAGTCTGTTGTGGCTCTTTTCTATCACGGGTCCTTTCAAAATGTTGACTGATAGTTCAGGATGGGTGCTTTGCAAATTTATTTTTGGCACCAATACTTTTCTTCCCATGAGTGGTTAATAGAAAGCCCAGGATACGAAACAGATGAAAGCAGATCTGTTCTGAATCAAGGATCTGATGACATTGAGGAGGGTTCTCCTCATTTCCAGAAGCAGCTATGAACATTTAGGGCTCTGCGGTTAGAAACATTGGAGCTAGATGAAACCGTGAAGGCAGATTCCCAGCACCCACAGGCAGTGACTTGAGGAGCCTTGAGCACTGAACTCCACAGCCCAGGAGGAAGTGAGGTCAGCCACTTGAGAAAATCAGCAAATACGGTTATGACTTTGAGCAAGCTAATGATTCTTACCAAGTACCAAGTTCTTCAACTATAAAATGAGGAGAGTAATTGTGTCTACCTCATAGAGTATTTGTGCAAATCAAAATGGAATAATGAACATAGAGCTTTTGATATATTATTATTAATATTATTATCATTAGTTACTTGACAGAAACAAATGCAGCAAGATGCAAGATGGCATGTAACAGGGTAAAGGAAAAATTTTCTATTTGAATCTTACAAAGATATGCAGAAATATACACATGGAATTTGTTAGCAGTCTATGTAGAAAAAAAATGTAGGCATTTTAGGTAGTAGTGAAACTCACAGTAAAAGTTAACCATAGGTAGTCAGCAGCAACAGCAAAACAGGGTTAAATGTCATCTTAGCCTGCGTAATTTAGAACAGTTCCATCTTTCCTGCTCCTGGTCAGTTTACACCTGTCATCTCAGAAGTCACACTCACAGAGAAATGAGAGATTAGACCAGAGAAGGTTGAAGGACCATACAGAAACCATAATGTTAGAAGAACAGTTGGAGGCATTATGACATTTACCCTGAAGAAGAGAGGTCTCAGAGGAAGGTAACACAACAGAGGTTTTCAGTTATGAGTGTAGGCGTCAGTGGTTTTATAATGTCTCAGTGGGATATTATAATGCCTCATGGAGGTGAAAGCTTCAGAGAGGTAGATTGAAGCTCTATATAACACATAACTCTCCAGGAATAAAGTTCTTTGTCCAGCAATACAATGACTGCCTTGGGAGATAATAAATTCCCTGTCACTGGATGTGTGCATAATTTGGCAGCGTATGTTACAGAAGGAACTCACGGGTGGTTGAGTCTGGATAAATTTTAAAAACTCTTTCACCCTTGAAAAATCTGTTTTACTAATAAATTATGAAATGCTGAGTAATTACTTTATTTTTGGGTGGAGACAGGGATAGAATTTCTTTATAGAAAACATCTGTTAATGTGAATCCTGGATCTGCAGCCATGCTGGAGATGGGCTTGCTCCATCGCTGAGGGACATACGTGCATCCCAGTTCTTTGAATTATCTATGGCACAAATCTGAGAATAAAGTTATGAAAGGAGAGGAAGGCAAGAAGGGAGGGGTAGAGGGGAAAAGAAAGTATCTATCAACATATATTCATTTGATCTGAAAAAACATTTCTCCAAAAAAGATATTTAAATAGTCAATTAGCTGCAGAGAATAGGGAATGCTTATACACTATTGGTGAAAATGTAAATTAGTTCCGCCAATATAGAAAGCAGTTTGAAGATTTCTCAAAGAACACAGAAGTACCATTCAACCTAGCAATCTCATTACTGGGTATATATCCAAAAGAACATCATCCTTCTACCAGAAAGACACATGCACTCACATGTTCATCACAGCACTATTCACAACAGCAAAGACATGGAACTGATCTAAGTGCCCATTGATGGTGGACTGAATAAAGAAAATACGGTATATATATACCATGGAATACTATGCAGCCACAAAAAAGAATAAAATCATGTCCTTCACAGCAACATGGACACAGCTAGAGATCGTTATCCTAAGTGAATTAATGTAGGAACAGAAAACCAAATATCACATATTCTTACTTATAAGTGGGAGCTAAATCTTGGGTACACGTGGACATAAAGATGGGAACAATAGATGCTAGGGACGACTAGAGAAGGAAGAGAAGGAGGGGGTGAATAAGGGTTGAAAAATTAACTATTGGGTACTGTATCCACTACTTGGGTGACCTGGGTCAATTGTACCCCAAAACTCTGCATTACACGATATTCTTATGTAACAAACCTGTACATGTGTTCACTGAGTCTAAAATAAAAGTTGTGCTGGATGGTGGCTCATGCCTGTAATCCCAGCACTTTGGGAGGCAGAGATAGGTGGATTGCTTGAGCCCAGGAGTTAGAGACCAGCCTGGGTAACATAGACCGCCTCTCTGCAAAAAAAAAAATAGCCGGGTGCAGTGGTGAGCACCTGTGGTCCTAGCTACTGTGTAGGCTGAGGTGCGAGGATCACTTAAGCCCAGGAGTTTGAGGCTGCAGTGAGCGGTGATTGTGTCTCTGCATTTCAGCCTAGGTGACAGAGTAAGACCCTGTCTGAAAAAAAAAAAAGTTGAAATTATTATAAATAAATAGCCAATTAGCACATGAAAAGATGTTCAACATCATTAGTCATCAGGGAAAATGGAAACCCAAACCACAAGAAAGTATTTCGCGCCCAGCAAGATGGCTCGAACACACTGATAATCACAAGTGTTGCGGAGGATGGTGAGAAACTGGAGCCCCTATACGTTGCTGATGGGAATGTAAAACAGTGCAGTAGCTTTGGAAAGGGGCCTTGCAGTTCCTCAAAAGGTACCATAGGACTCAGCAGTCCCATTCCCAGTTATATAGTCAAGAGAAATGAAGACAGCTGTACACACAAAAACATGTATGTAAAATGTTGGTGGCAGCATTATTCATCATAGTCAAAAATGGAAACAACTCAAATGTCCATCAACTGGTGAATGGATAAAGTGTGCTACAGTCATATAGTGCAAGATTTTTTGGCAACAAAAAGTAAGAGGCATTGATGCACCCTGCAGCATAGATGAACCTTTAAAACAGTATGCTGGCTCACGCCTGTAATCCCAGCGCTTTGGGAGCCGGAGGCTGGCAGATCACCTGAGGAAGGGAGTTCGAGACCAGCCTGACCAACATGGAGAAACCCCATCTCTACTAAAAATACAACATTAGCCAGTCATGGTGGTGCACACCTGTAATCCAAGTTACTTGGGGGGCTGAGGCGGGAGAATCTCTTGAACCCGGGAGGCGGAGGTTGTGGTGAGCCGAGGTCACACCATTGCACTCCAGCCTGGGCAACAAGAACAAAACGCTGCCTCAAAAAAAATTATGCTAAGTGAAAAAGCCAGCCACACACAAAAAACTACGTATTGTATGAGTCTATTGAAATAAAATGTAAAGAATCAGCAAATCTACAGAGACAGAAAGTAGATTGGTGGTGGCCAGGAGCTGGGGTGAAAGGGAAGTGACTGCTCATGAGCACGGCATTTCTTTTCCCCACACCCATTACTCTAATACTGATAATGGCGATAGTTGTACAACTCTGTGAATAGACTGAAAACCATTGACTTACACACTTTTAAACTGGTGAATTGTATGATAGGTGAATTAAATCTCAATACAGCTAACATAAGTGATGACTCTCTATCGTCACCTGTAAATTTCACCAAACTACTAACTTTTAACTGGAGGAGTTTAAACACAAATAATTTAGAGATATTTATAGCATGTATAACAGAGATTGGGAAATATACTTTAATGAGGAACTCTTTTAAATAAAATAAAGAAATATAAATAAATAAGAAAAAGATGAAGAACACAGTAAAAAACTGGGCAAAGGACACAATATGCAAGAGAAGTACAGATGAACAGAAAATTCAGAAAAGCGTGGGATGGTGGAAAGGGGAGATATTGATGAAAGGTTGCAAATCCTCAGTAATCAGACCTAACTTTCAGCAGTGTGACTACAGTTTTAATAATAATGTATTGTTAGCCACGCCCAGTGGTGCACACCTATAGTCCCAGCTACTCGGGAGGCCGAGACAGGAGGATCACTTCAGCCCAGGAGTTCAAGTCCAGCCTGGGCAACATAGTGAGACTCCCATCTATAAAATAATGATAATAATAATACATAGTATACTTGAAATTTGATAATAGAGTAAATCTTAATTATTCTCAGCACACACAAAAAACTATGTGAGGTGATATGTAAATTAACTCAATTTTAGTAATCATTTCACAATGTGTACATATACTGAAACATCACATTGTAAATATATAAATATATATAATTTTTATTTCTCCATCATATCTCAGTAAAGCTGGCAAAAAATAAATTTCCGAAGGTAGGTTGTACAACAAAGTGAATATACTTTAGCAGTACCCAACTGTATACACTTAACGATGACTCACATGCTAAATTTTATGTGTATTTTGCCACAGTTAAAAATTTTTGAAAAAAGAAAAGGGTCAAATTTATTAACAGCTAAAGAAATGCTAGTGGAAGGGTTAATTGGTTCAGCCTTCTTGGATGTCAAATTAGTAATATGCTAAAATAATTTTAAAAATTCATCCTTTTGATGCAGTAATTTTATATCTAGAAAATAACAAGAAAAGAGAATATGTGCAAACATATTTACTATGGCATTATTTATAATGAAAAATGAATGACAATAAGGAAACAGTTACATGTATATGCCTTTTAATATTGTGCGACCACTTAAATTACGTTTTTAAAGATGACTAAATTATTCTAGAAAATATGATGTTAAGAAACAAGAAAAAACCCACTGCATATATATCAAATGACACCAATTTTGTGTCAAATAAGCCGTATGTATAGAAAAAATACCAAAAAGTGTGGTAGGATTGCCAATATTTTCAATTTTTTTTGCTTGAAACGTCTGTGAATGTTCTTAAGGGTCTACAGTGACTATGTATCCTCCCTTCCCTTTTTTTGATATGCCTTTTAAATCATAATAAAGGTACATGTTTAATTTAAAACAGAAATTCAGAACACAAGCCACTTTCAACTTCATCTAAGAGCCAATTCTATCAGATACATCACAGGAAATAGAGACCAAATATTCATCTCCAATATCTGAATAAAGCAGAGTAATTTCATATTTTGTTGTTCAAATATAAGAGAACTCAGGAGAATCATGGAATAAACACTTTCTAGTTTTGCTAATAATCTTGATGAAAGGAAGAACCAGGCCCCATCACTGGCACGTCGGTGGTGGGAGGCTGGCTTTGCTCCTGTTGAAAGGCTGCCCTGAGGTTTCTTTGGTTTCTGTAAACACTTTGCTCTTGAAATTCTAATTATTCAGTATGTAAAAGTTTTGAGAATTACAGTCATTCGAATTTCCAAAAAAGTTAGAAGCGTTTATTGAAGCGCAGAGGAAGCTTCCTCCCCACTTCCATGCATTCATCTAAAGCTGTAATATCAGCAGTGGGTATTGGGCGGCCAGCCCAAATGTCAGTCAGAACTCCGTGGATATAGAGTTAACTAACACAAGGGCAGTCAGGGCCAGGTGTTTATTTTGCAATGAGTCCAGGAAGGAAAGGCAGCATTGGGTCTGTTAAGCTGTGAGAATTGAAACTTTCCTGCAACTACCAGAGTGGGCTTTTGATCTATTAGAATAAGTAAGAAAACCTTTTAAAGTGAGAACTGCTTTAAAAACGACTGTATTGTTCAAATATGAAGCTAGTGTGAGTCTTTTTCATTCTACAGGCTTTGTTTTCAGGCCAACTTACTGCAGTGTCAGAAATATTTTGGTAAGCTGAAGGTCACCAGCGGCACGGTTTTATGCATATCCCATCACTTCACTCAGCCTGAATGTCCTCGTTTCCAATGTGAGAGTGTTTCGAGTTTAAAATTATGGAATTCACTGAAACAAGCACGTTTATTCACTCCTCTCTGTGTTCCCACACTCCTCTCATGAGTATATAAATATATGTCACTTTAAGTAACTACTTTAGTATCAGGGTTTTATTTATACTAAAAGTCTTCGCATGTAAAACTCAATTGGCCCAACCAAATGGCCAAGAAAAAATGTCCCCTTCTCTCCCTAACCTCCCTGTATCTCCTCACACCATGGCACAGTCTCTGAAATTCTGTCTTCAGAGATTTATTATTTAGGGTTAAGTTTGATCGATTTTTTTGTCACTAACGCTTCATGGTGAATAGAGGTTGGGAATATTGCTCTGGGATAAGATTGCCTAGGTTTGAATCCTAAATTCTACTTAGTTGTGAGGCCTTGGGCAGGATAGTTAATCATTTTATACTTGAGTGTCCTCATTCAGAAAATGGGACTAATTTTACTTCTGCTCTCATAGGGCTGTTATAAGAATTAAATAGATGACACATGTAAATTCTCAGTAAACGTTCATTCCTGTTTCTTCTGGTAGGAGAATTCCAGAGCCACGTGAGCACCCCAGGCTAAGATGTGAAAATGTCCCAGAATGGAAATGGTCACAGAATGCAGCTGACATAAACCTCTCCTACTGCATACATTAGCTTAGGCCTGAGGTGCATGCTATTGAGATTTACATATTTTTGGAGAAAAGTTTAACATGATTTTCTCTATTTCGTGAACTATTTCCTTCCCATCCCCAACGTCCTTTTATAATTGGCGTCTCAGCATTTTCTATCACTCCTTATGAGATAATGAGAAACAACGTGCTTGAGTTTTCCTCTCTCAGCTGTCGTGGATCCTATCTATAGGTTACAAAGATCCCCTCTCTGCTGCATTCCCACTGGCCTATTCCTGGGTAAACCGCCAAAGAAGGAATGCGCAATAGTTGCTTGAAATGATACAGAAATTTTTTTTTTGCTGGTTTGTTAGCCCTAACTTGACATTCCTTTTCTGTTTTTAAAAGTCACCCTGCACATTAACTGTCCTAAGGGAGAGACCACACCCTCCTCCTAGTCATCCCAAGCCACATTAATGAGCCCACATTACCACACAGAAATGTGTCTTCTGCAAACCTGACACCAACAGCTTTCCATTTTGAAAAAGGTCCCGATAGAATTAATATGAATTGGATCTCATTCTTTTTACCGTAACCAACTATCTGGTGTTAAAAAAAGACTTCTGCAGAATTCTGGGCAAGAATTATTAATGCATGTTAATGGGAGGCCTCCAGATCTTTTTTGCTGGGGAAAGAAACTTCCTCCATACCATGTTGGGACCCAGAGCCAAATACATGGTCCATCTGTCATCCATATGATGAGTTTTAATTTGGAAAATGACAAGGCTAGTTTGACTTAGTGGAAGCAAGTTGGTGGTATAGCATGATAATTAAAAGCACAGGTTTTAAAACTGACAAATCTGGGTTCCCATTTCCATTTAACTACTTACAGGCTTTGTAAGTAAACCAGTCCCTTAGCTCCGCATGATACAAATACAGATACATCCTTCAGAGAAATTAAATGAAGTTATGTAAGTAAAGCATCCGTCCTATAGTAGGAACTTAATAAATAATACTGCTGTTGGTTGGCTAGTAACCGTGTTTTCGACCACTAAATATAACACCGTAGGAAAGGGAGCAAATGGAAGTCGACAGCCCGCACCTACAGAGCCGCAGGTGACAGCCCTCTGCTAGGGCGCGTTGGAGAGCAGCATCTTAGGCTCCTCAGCCGTGACTATTTGAAGCAATCCAAGTTTTCTCCCCCACTCCACAAGCTCGGCGCTGTTGCTTCAAGAGCCACTGAGAAGCCGCTAAGAATCTCAATAAACACCTTGTATAACTTTAAATTACTTTCCTGTTAGCTTTGTCCAGATTCAGAAATTTACAAAGCAACAATGTGCTTCCCGATTTATCTACTGAGGTGATGAGAGTTGCACCTGTTATAGGGGGACGTCTTCCTTGGAAGATTTTTCCATGTCACCAAGAGAGCGAAATCAGGACACCTGGCCATCTCAATGTGACCCAACATACTGTTTTACAAATCCATGCATTTTTATATCAATGGATTTTTTAAATCGTACTGCGTGCTCCCTGATGTGAAGATGAGTTCATGGGTAACCCTGTGGTTTCCCTCTCTCCTTGCGCTTGTCATAGCCACAGGTGCAACTACGGTTTGTGAATTAGGAAGGCCGTGATCCCCTCACACCCGCACGGTGGAGTGTGAATGAGGACTGGTAGGTCCAGAGCGCCGGAGCGCTCCAGGTGCACAGAATCCCCTGCCACAAGCACAGGTGCAGGTGGGTCGAAAGGCAACCGTGCTGTGGACTCCCGGGGGCTTTTGGGCTTTGGCGTTTTGCCCCCTCCCGTCTCCCTGCGCCAGATCGTCCGAGGCTTCCTTTGGCTTGGTGCGGCCGGGCTCTGGGGAGGCAAGTGAGGTTGCCCAGCATGGGAGCAGAGAAGGTGAGCGAGGCTGGCCAGAAACAGGGGAATGGAGACTGGGGCCCACGTGCTTTCGCTGGCTCTCTGAATGAACACGTTCATGCCTTGTCCTCGTCTTCTATCTCAAATCCCTCTGCTTTACTTCTCTGTGGGATAACTTTCTCCACCTCTGTGGGAGATACAAAAACAAGGGTGGGTCTCGAATAGTTGAAATTCTTTTCTGTTTTGTCACTGCCTTTGCTCTCCTTCATTTGAACAAAGGGGTGTAGAGTTTGGATGAAAACCAACAGGGTTATAAAGAATTTTATCTTTGGATAAGGCTTTCAATGGCTGCTTTCTATGTTCTGTGAGCCTAGAGCTGCCTCGTGGGTAACTGGAAAGCACTTATCAACCCAAACAAATATTTTCCGAGGTTTCCTTCCCCGTAGAGCCACAATGGATTCTAAAATAAAAACAGCCTTAATTCTTGGTTACCCTGCACACTTGTTCTCCTGTAAAGCAGAAGGAATTCTGAATGTAGGGGAGGAAAGAGATAAGTCTGAGTGACGAAGACTGAAACCGAATGGAGGGAAAGGCTTTCTCCACCTCTAGGGAACATTTTCCTGCCTTTGGTATCTGCTGCGCATCCCCCATCCCCCAGACTCGCAGCCCCCACGGCCCTGCCCGCTAGGCCTTTACTGAGCTTGCCCTGGTTCCAGAACTGGGAGTGTAAGTCTGTACTCAGGGGGCCAGCCCTTCAACCCACTGGGCCTTGAGTCACCCACACTCCGGTGTGTTTCACCTTCGTGGGTAACTGTACACTCTGGAGCCGTATGGTCTAGGGTCGAATTCCTACGTCTGCCGCTTGGTAATGTGTAACCCTGAGCAAGTCACATAACCTCTCTGTTGCACGGTGTTGTCATCTATGGAATAGAGTGTAGTAACACCTACCTCACAGGCTTGCTGAAGGAGTCAATGAGCTACTACTTGAAAGAGATTCAGAAGGGTTTCCGACAAAAATTCAATAAACGCTGATGATTTTTTGCACACCTACGGTAGCACAGAGAGGAAGGAGCTCACCTTGTCCCTCCGCACGGCAGAAGCCGAGGTTGGCAGACCTTGCACAGACCCTGAGCTGAGCCTCCTGCCCTCAGTGTTTGCCTTCTGAGGAATGGACTGATGGAAAGTGACCCTAATCCAGGGTACTTGTCTCAATAGCAACCTTTTAAAGATTAATAATGTTTTAACAGTCTCTAACTTCCAAAAGATCTCTTTTTTAAGTCATAAAAGAAAACGTATTTGTGGTAAAAATCCATATATTCTATCTATGAATATAGAAAATGAAAACCAAAAGCATTTCTCAGCAAATTCTACTTTGCAAAGGCTGTTCATGATCACTGGCTTTGTACAGAGGGAAATAAAGGAATAATAGTTTCATTTGGGTCTTGCTGCTTCCAGGATCCGCGTTCTTTAGTTCTGCTGTCTATTCAAACAAAATGAATTATTCAGTAGTTGGTGTGACTGAATGTGAATGAAACTAATTTAGTGGAGATGGCTTTTTCTGTTTCTAGGTGACTCAGCTTGCCTTGTAACTATCGCCCTAGTAAGATTCATTCTCTGCTAGTGTTGCATTTTGCTAATTACATATTTCTGGGCCATGCGAGCTTATCATTTATTCAGGCACTAAGTATTGATTAAGCCAAAGAATGTTTTTCGCCTTACATTTGAGCCCAATGACTTGCTTACTTTGTGGCTAAGAATCAAATGAAAGTAGTTGGCTGATACGCCTGTACTTCTGTACATAGAAAATGGGTACAATATATTCGTTTGTCAGATAGTCCCAATAAATGTGAAATACCTCCACTAAAAACGAGCTAATACTGAGAAAAATAGCTCAGAGCACTCTGCATTGTGGAAGGTCTGCAAAATTTACCAGGCCCAGAGAGAGAGGAGCATAGGACTCCATTACATTGGCGCCCCCCATGCCTGAGGAGCAGTTGTTCAAAGACATTTGGTTCTTTTTCTTCCCTGACTCACCCTTTATCTTCATACTGCTGAGGTTTGTGACACAGAGGACAGTGCACCACCAGCCAGCGGCTGAGGTTATTTTCATGTAAACAATTTAGCGACTCCCTCTTCTTTTTTCCTTCAAAAACCTGTTTGTAACTGCTGCTTCCTGGGGCATCTACTCGGGGAACTAGAATCTATGTTCCTGGGTTGTTGCAGTCCTTAAACTTGGCCCAATAAACTCTCTATGAATTTTGCCTCACTGTTCAATTCCTTTAGGTTGAACATATATGGATATATATACATAGATATCTATATACAAGGATATGTACACACATATTTGTATATATAAGCATATATATACACACACATACAGACACACATACATGTACATGTGTATGTATATATGGCCTCACTACTGAGGCTGTATTTCCAGAACTTCATCTTTTTAAACAAAATGACTAATTGTAATATATATGTGTACATAAGGCAAGTACCATACAAGTTTTGGAATCTGATCCTGGTTCTAATTATGGCAAGGACAGCCAGTTGTCCCCCAATCCCCATTCTCCACTTATCCCTTAGTATTAAGGCCCTGAGTGTTAGTGGCACAACTGGGCACGTGGCTGCCTGGAACACAGACCAGCCTTTTCTGACCCTCTGCGGCTGGTGTGGCCGTGGCTAAGTTGTATTCAGTGGGTTAGAAAGAGGTACCATGTGGGACTTCTGAGCAGCGTCGCGGAGGGGTGGAGCACCCTCTTCTTTGGTTTGCTTCCTTTCTGCTGGTAGAACGGGGACTTGCTAGCTCCAACCAGAGTGGTCCTCGTGGACCATGAGGAGGAAGTGACATGTGGATCATAGTGAGTGACGAAGTGGAAGGAGCCATAGACCTTGACACCTTGGCGGTACCAGGTCAGCCCTGCCCTATTTACTTCCAGCCTTTTTTTTTTTTCCACAGCAAGTCTTTTCATTTTTATTACTCAAAAAAGTTTCGTTTTTTATTTATCTTTCTGACTCTGTGCTTGGGCCTTCAACACTTTCACAACAATGTACTGCTCCTCGATAAGAAAAGCACGCTTGATCCTGTCACGAACACATTTAGCACACGTGGAACCACCATAGGCCCTGCTGACATGTTCTTTGTTTTGGACAGTCTCATAAGAACTGAGGTCTGACAGCGCGAACCCCTCGAAGCCTGCCCGGGCACACGCCACATGCAGATTTTGGTGCTTTCCCCACCTTCTTGGTATAAAGGTAAAGAATTCTATTACCAGGGGTTCGGGACAGCCTAGTTTTGTGAGAGGCTGCACTGTAAGTAGGAAAGCCTATGTCAGTATGTCAAATGCTGGACTATTTTGAGTGCCTGCTGACAAGGTCCCCAGAAGAGCACTTCCAGCCTTTTTCTACATGAGTGAGAAAAAGAAATAAACTACATTTTGTTTTTCTCCCTTTTTTCTAACACACATATATCTGGGGCTAATACTACTGGATACATTAGACAAATGTTAATTAGAGATGTTAATTTTTTCCAGTTGGTGATAGGGAATTGACCACAACCATGGGGAAACAGCACGACTTAAACCATGATCAGTTAGGACAGAAAGGCAGTTTTGGGGAGACAAAAGGGGCCAGTTACTGCTTGGAATTCAGAAGCTGCTTCTCCTCTAACACTGCCAGAAAATCACCAGAAACAGCAGTTTAGGTAAGCTGGATTCTGAAAGGCGAGAGTAGGACCAGGGGCTCCACAGACCAAGTGATTCATTTTTTTTAACCACTAAGTGATCAAAATCTCTTGACAACAGTAGGTTGCTGACTGGCCCTGATTGTCTCAGCAGGAGCACATTGTTTCTGCAAACTCTAACCCAAGTGGATTATGAACCCAAGAATGGAAGGCAGTCAGTTACTTAGGACATCCAAGCTGGCTTGCCCTGCCATGTTCTTCATGAGGTGATGACAGGAAGATTGACAGGATGAATTTGTATTCCCCGCTCCCTTCACACTTCCCATTATGGGAACTTGAGAATGAGAAGTAGGGAATTCTGGGACACCCTAGACCCCTGGTTGGTGTAAATCCTATAACTATCCGTGGGTCCTAGGTGAAGAAACGCCACGACCGATGGACAGGGTACTTGCATGTAGCCAACTACAAACTAGATTTACTGATAGCAATAAGTCACTCAGGGAAACTTCTAGTTTATATTATGTGATTTGGAGTGGTAGTTAATAGAATGAATGACAGAATCAGCCTTCCAGGGGTATAGAAAGGCTGGAATAAGGTACTGAAAACAGGGTGAAATGTAATAGTACAGATGACAACATCCTGCATTTGGGTTCCAGGTATCAGTTGTATGAACAAAGAATGGGAAAAGTCTTGATAATAGTTCAGTGTGACAAAGACCTAGGGAAGCACCGTTCAAACCCTCTTGCACAGCATTCTCTTTCAGGAGATTGGTAGTGTGTGTTGCATGATGTTAATTAATATTTTCCTGAGTCTTTATACTGGGCACTGTTTTAAGGCCTTCATGGATGTGCACTTATTTAATCTTTATAGCAACCTGCTGTGATGGGTACTATCATTATAATTCCAGTCTACCTACAGGGAAGTGGAAGCACAGAGTGGTTAAGTAGCTTGCCCAAGGTCACACAGTTGGCAGAAATGGAATTTAAACCACTGTCTATGCTCTTAACCACTGTGTCATGATGCTATTTGGAGGACTCATAAATAAAGAAACTTGCTGAACTTTGAATTAGGATCTGGCATTCTTGTTTGAGCACTGAAAACTTTTAAAAGCAGTTACATTTGGAAGACCAGTGTTTATGTAAACAATAATTTGCGAACTAGTTCAAAACAGGTTATTTGACTTTAATAAAGACCAACCAAGGAGTGGTGGCTCATGCCTGTAATCCCAGCACTGTGGGAGGCTGAGGCAGGTGGATCATGAGGTCAGGGGTTCTAGACCAGCCTGACCAACATGCTGAAACCCCGTCTCTACTTAAAAATAGAAAAATTAGCCGGGCATGGTGGCGTGCACCTGTAATCCCAGCTACATGGGAGGCTGAGGCAGGAGAATTGCTTGAACCCAGGAGGCGGAGGTTGCGGTGAGCCGAGAGCGTGCCATTGTACTCCAGCCTGGGCAGCAGAGCGAGACTCTGTCTCAAAAAAAAAAAAAAAAGACCAAATAATGTAGTTGCCAGAAAAAAAGAACTGAAATATTGCTGCTTTGCAACGGGAGAAGCATTCTGTTCAGAAAATGTAGTTGTTGTGCTGTGCTCTATCCTTGCCTGACCTCACCTGAAACACTCTGCTCAGCGCTGGAGAGCATGTCACAGACCAAAGACAGTTACAAATCTAAACACAGCTGCCACCTGAAGAATAGCTGATGTTGCTGAAGATGTGTAGTCTGTAGATGAGTTGAGAAGATTAGATTGTTTGCATATTTAAAGGACTTCCTCGAGTTCCTTTAGAGCAGAGGCATCCAATCTTTTGGCCTCCCGGGGCCACATTGTAAGAATAATAATTGTCTTGGGCCACACATGAAATACACTAACACTAACGATAGCTGATGAGCTAAAAAAAAAAAAAAAACCCTCAGTGTTTTTTAAAAGTTTACAAATTTGTGTTGTGCTGCATTCAAAATCATCCTGGCCCAGTATGTGGCCGCAGCTATGGGCTGGACAAGCTTGCTTCAGAGGATAGAAGTAGAATCAACAGGTCAAATTTACAGAGAAGCAAATTTCAGCTCAGGATAAAGGAGAATTTTCTAGAACATAACTGGATGATAGTTAAGTCTTGAATGCCCAACTCTCAGCTGACTGAGCAAGAATCCTGGCTGGCTGGCACAGCCATGTGGACAGGTGTGGCTTGGTGAAGAGTGTGGTCCAAAGACCATGGTCCAGTCCTGGACCTGCCCCTTACCAGCTATGTGACTTACATGCCAGCAAGTCTGTTTCCATCAGATAGAGGCAATGATACACATTGCATAGGGTTCTATACATTGAGTCTAGGGTAGAAAGAGGTTTGATGTTGTATGACTGGCTGGTGGTGCCATGTGGAAAATTACCTTGATGCAATAGAAGCCTCCAAGTACACGCTGCCAGACAAGTTATCCCAGAGGTCATAGAACAGAGAGCCTCACAGGCCAAATTAAAAGGCTCAAACCATGTATTTGATTAAACAATTTTGAAACATACAAGGAGATGAAAGGGAATAAGGCAGTCTATTAAGATGCTTGCAACAGGGTTACAAGTGAGAGGGAAGGTCCACACTACGTAAGACCTGGGGTGAGCAGTGTTCACAAGACAAAGGCTGACGCTAAACTGCTGACAGATTGTGTCCCTATGTATAAATGTCCTTGCCGTTTAGTCATTATGTATGGCACATACCACATGGGATAAATCAGAAGGCCTCAGAGAATTGGCAGTGTCTTCAGTGCTCGTAATATCATCTCTAAATAGAAGATTCTAAACTCCAAACTGGTAACACTGATAACAATAAATAAACCAGGCCTATACTGCCTTGTTATCCACAGATGGTTGCTATTTTGCCCTCATACTTATCTAAGGGGTCTTGCTACAAACTGCAGCTCTGAAATTGTTTTAGAAGAAGCATCGCAGAACCTCACTAACTGATGATTAGCCTGTCAGACTCTCCTCAAAGAACGAGTTGGGATTTTCAAGACTCTTTCAGTCCAGAAGTAGACTTCATGAAAGTAGAGCTTAACCCAGGATAAAGAAAATAAGAACTAATATAACCTAGGATTAAAATAACTCACCACACTGTGGTTAATGTTCTATTGTGCATAGCTTCTTTTTTATTATTTATGTATTTGAGACAAAGTCTCTCTCTGTCACCCAGGCTGGAGTGCACTGGTGCAATCTCGGCTCACTGCAACATCTGCCTCCCCGGTTCAAGCAATTCTGCCTCCGCCTCCCATGTAGCTGGGATTACAGGTGCCTGCCACCACACCCCACGAATGTTTGTGTTTTTTGTAGAGACAGGGTTTTGCCATGTTGACCAGGGTGATCTGGAACTCCTGACCTCAAGCAATCTGCCTGCCTCAGCCTCCCAAAGTGCTGGGATTACAGGCATGAGCCACCATGCCCAGCTATTGTGAATAGCTTCTTAATCTATCTTTATCTTTCAGTTGAACACGATTCCAATTGGTAACTTGTTCCAACTGACCCTTTGGATTTCAGTTAAATATCTTATAAAAGATATGAAAAACTGTCAAACTCAAAGAATTATGATTATGTAGAAAGGACATATATCTGCTTGACGTTTCACCACCCACCTGACATGTGGTTGTGTGTGCGTGCGTGTTTATGTAGAACTTCTATCTCTCCATCATGCCTTGTTCTTGCCATGTTTATGTTACAATCATCCAGGACAGGGGTTGGTTAGCTTGTATCTTCCTTTGGTAAATGAAGTTTTATTGCCCATTTATTTACATATTATCTGTGGTGGCTTTCACACTATGGCAGCAGAACTGAGTAGATGCAACAGAGACTATATGGATCAAAAACCTGAAAATATTTACCATCTGCCCTTTTACAAAAAACATTTGGCAATGTCTAATCTAGATTTTCATGGTGTATTGCTAATTTTAAATACATACCATGTTTAGACAAGTCACTAGTTTTTCCTCTACACTGATTCTTGAACCCTGCGTCTTCATCTTTCTTGAATTCATAATTTATTTTGTTGGAGTTTATGCTGTCGTCATTCTTTCAAAAAGGTTCTATTGAGTTTTTAATATAAAAAATCATGTTATTTAATTTCTAGGATCATTGTGTGCTTTATTTTCATGGTGATAATATCTTAAACCTGTTTGAGAAAAATTGTTATATTTGTAATACTTATAAGTATATATTTTACTTATACTAATTGTACTTAAAATTATAAGATTTATAAAATATATATATATATATATATATATATATATTGATTTTACTCTTAGTAGTTAAACACTATGCAAAGTGCATTTAGTAAGTTTCTTTTCTTTTTTTTTTTTTGAGATGGAGTCTCACGGGGTCACCCAGGCTGGAATGCAGTGACACAACCTCGGCTCACTGCAACCTCCACCTCCCGGGTTCAAGTGATTCTCCTGCCTCAGCCTCCTGAGTAGCTGTATCTGCAAGCGTGCACCACCACGCCCAGCTAATTTTTTGTACTTTTAGTAGAGACAGGGTTTCACCATGTTGGCCAGGATGGTCTCAATCTCTTGACCTTGGGATCTGCCTGCCTTGGCCTCCCAAAGTGTTGGGATTACAGGCGCGAGCCACCGCGCCCTTCCAGGTTTCTTTACCTTTGGTTGTGATATAGTTATTTGCATAGGTTTAATATTGAATACCTTTTGTTGTATCAATGTAAATAAAACAGGCCAAATGCAGCAAAACATAGTATATCAAAAATTAAATCCTCACTCTCAGTTCCTGGACATTTTCTCAAATGAAAGAGTTGGCTTATCCAAAATGATGTTTGTAGTCATATTGTAACATGTGCTTTTAGGCAATAATGTCTCAATGTGCTGAAAAGATAAAGGTCTTAGTTTCTGGACGTGTCAAAGGACAAGACCAAATCAACTTTCGTAGGTGGATACTTGCCAAACTATCACTGATAATGCTTCTAACGATGTACAAAAGATACACAGCAAATAAGAAGTCAGTACCAAAAGAGGAACTCTGACATTGCAGACAATTAGCGCTGGTGACAAACATGTGACACCTGGATGCTTGGAGCTTCATATGGCCTCATGGTCTCCAGAAGCCACAACCATGAGTCATACCCTGGGGCTTCCGAGAAAGCAGATGGATTGGACTTAGGTTGATATGAGTGACTAGTTTAAAAGCCGCAGTTTCAATATTGTTTACTATGATGGTGATGATCTATAGTTTAAACTTCTCTGCATGATATATTAGAATGAGAGAATTGAATACTCTAAGGGTGACTCATAGTGTGCATTTGTTGCATTGAGAATATTCAGCTATGCTGTAGAAGGAAGAAAAGAAATGGGATATGTCATAAGCTCATAAGATGTGTTAAGCAGTTAGTAGAGCATGTGTATGCTAAATATAGATAGAACAGAATGGTTGGGCCAGGAGAGTCCTAATATTTTATGAGATCATAAATATACACGAGGCACTTGGGCACTGAATGCGTATCAGACATGTGAAGTGCTAAGTACACAATGAAATCCAAATACTCGGGATGCATAAAATATGCATGTGCACTCAATGTTCATAACACTTTGGTTTGGCCAGCCATTGGTGGTACCTACCATGACCCACATGTTCTCTGCCCAAGACACACCTAAAACCCACGGCTGTTCAGTAGTCTAATCAATGAGCTGCGATTGTGGCCAGCATACATGGCCCTGTTCCTGTGTCTTTCTGACAAGCATGTCATTAGCCCAGGCACCTTCTGCTGGTAGAGCCCTTGCTCAAACCTCAGCTTCAGTGTTGAAGGCTGATGCAGCTGAGAGGGAGGACATAGAAACTTTGCATACCCTGGGATTCGGGTAATATTATCCTTTCACTCTGCTTGCTCTTTATCTTACGTTACCTTACCACATATCTTCTTGCTATGTATTTTAAATTGTTTTAATAACCTATATAATTTGAGAATTTTAATTTAGTCTGTGAGCCATTCTCTTAAGTGCCTTCTTAGGCAGCTTGCCTGGTAGTATACTAGGAGGTACATTGCAACAAGGTAATTTCCTGCAAGACAGATAGAATCCAGAATTCTGGAAACCTCAACCAGCTAGTTACTAGGATTATGTCCCCCTGCTAGGTAATCGAGGGACATCTATGCACAGTGGCTGAAAGCCACTCATGAAATCCTACCTATGGGTTTAGGTTTTTGGAATTTCATAATCACACCTCACTGGGCCCCCAGTGTGCTGGGTCTCTTAGAGTGCTGAGAAGTCCTCTGCTTAGATTAGGTGGCCCCCAAAACTGCTAAGTGGCCTCCATATCTCCCAGACCCATATCCAAACCCCAGCCTAAATGGTTTTAATGAAGCCCTCAAAGGAAAAAAAGAATAGCATCCTAGAGACAGCTGCCCAAGGGAAGAGTTAGGGGAGCTGGTCTAACCTGCTTACTCCAGACCTTCCGAGGGACGTTAACTCCATCCAGCCCCATATCCCTCTTCTTGTACCTGATTTCTGGGGTAAGAGAAGAGTTCCACAGAGAGAATTCACCACGTGGACTCAGTTTCAATTCATTTTGCATCCACTATGACATTCTAAAAGCTCTGGCTCTTGGCACCAAAGCCCTAGGGGGCAAGACAGGGAGCTTGACGCTCCTCCTGGTGGTCAGAGCATTGTATTAACAGGGTTTTGCTAAGAATCGGTGCACTGAGTTAGGAAAGCATTTGGTAACGGTTTTTCCCAAGAGCTCTGCACAAAACAAGGTCCTGTAGGAGGAGATCCTTCCTTCAGAGGCCACTTGGCCTGAGTGACCTCTATAGTCCATTCTAAGTCTTAGTTCTCATGAAATTTTCATAACTTGCAGATTACAGGTACTCCCCATTTTACATGATCCAATATGCACAAATTTGTTCCTCCAGCCGATAAACAACTTCAGCAAAGTTGCAGGATACAAAATCAATGTCCAAAGGTCACTAGCATTCCTATACACCAGCAACAACCAAACCAAGAGGCAAATCAGAAAGGCGATCACAGTCACAATTGCCACAGAAAGAATAAAATACCTAGGAATACGGCTGACCAGGCAGGTGAAAGATCGCTATCATGAGAATTACAAAACACTGCTCAAAGAAATCAGAGAAGACACAAATGGTAAAACATCTCATGCTCGTGAATGGGGAGAATCAATATCATTAAGATGGCCATATTGCTCAAAGCAATTTATAAATTCAATGCTATTCCTATCACACTGCCAAAGACATTCTTCACAGAACTAGAAACAACTGTTTTAAAATTTATACAGAACTGACAAAGAGCCCAAATAGCCAAGGCAATCCTAAGCAAAAAGAACAAAGTTGGAAGCATGAGGTTACCAGACTTCAAAATATACTTGCAAGGCCACAGTAACGAAAACAGCATGGTACTGGTACCAATCTGGATTTACATGTAAGACCTCATGATTTTAAAAGAATGACAGCAATTCAAGCTTAAATATCCTATGAGCCAAGCAAACAAAATGCCACCAGGGAATGGCGTTTATTGCAAAACACCTGCAATAAGGACATCTTTGAATGGAAGACACATTTGTTGTTTGTATTTCTGTCAGGTCAATAGTAATATTTCTTATGGCATTTCTAATTGTGTTTATTTGATCTTCTCTCTTTATTAGCCTACATAGTGGCCTATTAATTCTTTCAAAAAAACCACCTCCCAGTTTCATTGATCTTTTGGATGGTTTTCACATCTCAGTTTCCTTCAGTTCAGCTCTGATTTTTGTTATTTCTTGTTTTCTGCTAGCTTTGAGGTTGATTTGTTCTTGCTTCTCTAATTCTTTCAGTTGTGAAGTTAGATTGTTAATTTCAGATCTTTGTAATTTTTTGATGTGGGTGTTTAGTGCTGTGAATTTCCCTCTCAACACTGCCTTAGCTGTGTCCCAGAGATTCTGGTATGGTATATCTTTGTTCTCATTATTTTTGAAGAAGTTCTTGATTTCTACTTTAATTTCATTATTTATCCAAAAGTCATTCAGGAGAATCTTAATTTCCATGTAATGGCATGGTTTTGAGCAATTTTTATAGTCTTGACTTCTGCTTTTATTGTGCTGTGGTCTGAGAATGTGTTTGGTATGATTTTGGTTCTTTTACAATTTGTTGAGAATTGTTTTATCAACAGTTGCGGTCAATTTTAAAGTATGTGCCTTGGGGCGATGAGAGAATGTACATTCTGTTGTTTTGTGTGGAGAGTTTTGTAAAGGTTTATCAGGTCCGTTTAGTACTATGTTGCCTCTCCGTCCTCAATATCTTTGTTAATTTTCTGCCTTGATGATCTGTCTAATAGTGTCAGTAGAGTGTTGAAGTCTCCCACTATTATTGTGAGGGAGTCTGTGTCTCTTTGTAGGTCTCTAAGAACTTGCTTTATGAATCTGGGTGCTCCTGCGTTGAGTGCAGATATATTTAAGATAGCTAGACCTTCTTGTTGAATTGAACTCTTTACCATACATAATGCCCTTGTCTGTTTTTTGTTTTTTTTTCTATCTTTCTTTATTTTAAATATGTTTTGTCTGAAATTAGGGTTGCAATCGCTGCTTTTTTTTCTTCTGTTTCCATTTGCTTGGTAGATTTTCCTCCATCCCTTTATTTTAAGCATATGAGTGTCACTACATGTGAGATGGCTCTCTTGAAGACAGTGTATTACTGGGTCTTGCTTTTTTATCCAGCTTGCCACTCCATGCCTTATAAGTGGGGCATTTAGCCCAATAACTTGGTTTTCATGGAAGAAGTTACTGGGAGGAGGGGAGGTGTATGTGTGCGCACGCGTGTGTGTGTGTGTGTGTGTGCATGCATGCATGTACATGTGCACATGCTCACTTTCAGTAATTCAAAGATGTATCCTTAATCAGAGGTCTTCAAACTGTGACCTGAGGGCCAAATTCAGTCTGCCAACTGTTTGTTGGTTGTAAGTAAAGTTATATTGGAAAACAGTCATGTCCCTTTGTTAATGTATTGTCTATGGCTGCATTCACATTACAATGGCAGAGTCCAACAGTGTCACCATTTGTATATCCCCCAAAGATGACAGTATTTACTATCTGACTCTTTGAGAGCAATTCTGCTAATGCCTGCTTTAAATTTTGATTTAGTATCATTTTTAAAATCTCATTAAATTTTAGCAGACTATTTGATCAATTAACTTGTAGTTGAGCCTAAGATAAGAGTTGATTCTTGAGTTAACTGGGACCTAACATTTCATTCAGAGTGCCACTCCTGTGGCTGACTGTATTGTTCTTTGTTAAAATGTAAGCTCCCAGACAAAGGTATGACACACAGTAATTTCTGAGTTTTAGTCATTGGGAAACAAGTAATTCCCAAAGTGTAGGTTTTCCCAGGTGATGGGAATAAGAGGATATGAGGAACCGGCCTCTGAGACTCAGGGGGATACACTAAGCAGACACGTTAAAGGAATGTAAAGGGGATGTTAAGGAAAGAAAAGACTCAGCTTCTATTTTGTAAATTGGTGAAAGTCTTGCCCAACACAAAGAAAGTACAGGTCAGGAAATAGCATTTGAAGGTCCAATCGCATTTCCTTGAAGCATCTGAAGAGTACATCACAAACTAGAACCTTATTTGGATCAGAAACACCGTGGGCTAAGCCGTGAGGAAACTGGGATGCGGAAGCCATGTGCAGCTGCGGTGCCGCTGAGGCCACTTCTGATCTGCGGTGATGGCTCTGATCACCACTGCCGCTCCCTCGCCCACGTTTGCTTTTCTACCTTTATTCTCACCTGTAGACGAGGAAAGAACAAGGAACTTGAGGGATGTGGGAGAAGACATTGGGGTACTTAGGAGAGCAATGGGACATGGATTGGGATGTCTACCAATCCTCTGCTGGGTGGCCACTGTAAGGCAGAGTTTTGAGTTCGGAACAGTGTTTCCTGGCTCCCTGGGCCAGTGCTAATGACTGAGCACCGTGACACCTTACGTACCACAGACATACTCCGAGGATCCTGGCCTGGTCCACACTTGCCCCATCTCTACTTGAGCTGAAAGCTTTTTCTTAAAAGGAGGATGATCTCTGTCTCTCTCGTCGCTTCTTAGATGTGCAGTGAACCCTGACAGTTGAATGAGCTCATGTTTTGTTTAGACATTGTCCTGTGATAACAGCTGGTGCTGTCCCCAGTGTCTGTAGCCAACCGTCTTCTCTGCCATGCAGAATTTGGTTGCTGAGGCCACTAGGGGATACTCTAAATCCAAGGGAGCCATCTGGTTCTGAGGAGGAAGGGCTGGGAACTGGGCCCGAGCCACCTGTGTGGGGGCTTTTTCTTTCTTCTCTGCGTCATCTTCTCTTCTTAGTATGAGGCTTTTGCACTGGAGAGCAGGACCCCAGCCTTACCAGGCTCCCTGGGTCTGCTGTTTGCTTTCCATCTAAAGGGGCCGTCAGCCTGGGAGTGCACAGGGATCTTCCCTGGCGTGGACGTGGCTGCGGAGGACGGCAAGGCTCCAGCAGTGGGAGCTGCTGGAGGGCTGATGAATTGTCTCAAAGGGTCCATCAGGATAGAAGAGAAATGGTCCCAGAGGGACGTCATTTGGTTGGATCAAGTGTGCTATCCCAGGGCGCCATCACTGGGGGAGGGGAGTAGGGGCAAGCAGCCATGGGAGGGAGGACTCTGGACAGCCAGGCCTTACCTGGGAAGCTGCCAGTCCCTGCAACTCAGTCCGCCCTTTGTCCACAGCTTGTCATCCTCTAGCTCCTGTGCCGTAGGAGCATCAGGGAAGAGAACTTGGGATGAAGGTGGCCGAGCTGCAGCCTTGCACAACTCCACAAAGCTCTGCTCACAGAGAATACAATGTGCATAGCACCTCTTGTATGTGCTCCAGTAATTCTTTATTTCATGAACCATTTTTATAAAGTTCATAGTAATCCCCAAGGGATATTTTTGGTAAGTATAAATACAGATGTTTCTGGGAAGATCTAACATCCCAAATCTACCACAAATCTGCAACTAGGGTGATATTTTTAACTTAGGAAATCGGATTCCTTTATTTCCATGCTTAAAGCCTTTCAGTGCTTCTCCATTGCCCCTAGACAAAGTGCAAACTGCTTATCATTTTTCATGTGGTGTTTCACTACCTGGATCCTACATATTTTTCAGGTCTCATCTATAAACTGTGGGCAAAAAAAATACAATAAACAAAATATTGAAAAAATCAGATAAAGGGTTTTATTACAGGCACGGTGGCTCACGCCTGTAATCCCAGCACTTTGGGAGGCCGAGGTGGGCAGATCACGAGGTCAAGGGATCAAGACCATGCTGGCCAACATGGTGAAACCTCATCTCTACTAAAACAAAATTAGCTGAGCGTGGAAATGCATGTGGAGAGGCTGAGGAGAGAGGCTCCAGCTACTGGAGAGGCTGAGGCAGGAGAATCATTTGAACCTGGGAGGCGGAGGCTGCAGTGAGCCAAGATGCTGCCATTGCAATCCAGCCTGGTGACAGAGTGAAACTCCGTTTAAAAAAAAAAATTAGATAAAGACAGGCTGCTGTTACTTGTTTTCTGACCCTGGGTTACTGCACAACAGGAATTGATGAATGCATTGTTCAATGATAGCCCTCAAGTGTGCAGAGAGCGTGGGGATCACCGTGCACTCACCTCCTCATATCACTTCTCTGCTTAATCATCACTGGCTGGCTCTTGTCTGCACATGACGGACCCCTGAGCATGTGGCTCTTCATGAATGGCCTTATACTCTCAAGCCTCCTGCTGCCGCTTTCCCTTCTCTGCTGCCACAGTTTCTGCTCTTTTTTTTAACACCAGCCAATCCAACTGTGTCCAGCCATGCTGATGTACCAGTCAACACTGTTTACTTTCAACACCCAGCTGAGAGGCTTTTCTGGGAACCCCCTCCCCAATTCCCATGAGCCCCTGGGAAAAGCAAGTCACTTCCTCAGCGTGACTCAGGCACTTTGCACAGACTTCTATTAACAGCATTTATTGTAATGTTCATAGTTGACGTCTCCATTGCACTAGGAGGTCCGTAGAAGGCAGAGCCCTTAAACTTTTCAATTGTGTTTTCCTAGCACATAGCATAATGGACAACTCACAGGCAGTAATTAGTGACATTTTATGAGTCTAACTTGTCTTGGAATGGGCTTTCCTTGGTTATGATCATATATATGCTCAAGCAGCTGGCTGCAATTGTTCCTTTTCACTCTCAGTTTCAAGTGTGAACTGCTAACTAGTGAGGATGGATTCCAATAATTTTCAACCTTGTGTGCTCATTGGGTTCACCTGCAGAGCTTTTAAAATTACCAATATGCAGGCCATAGCACACAACAATGGAATCAGAATGTCTGCTGGTGGGATGCTGGCATTTGTGTTTTAAGAACTCCCCAGGCGATTCTAATATACAGTCAAGCCCGAGAACCACAAGTTTAAGTGTTCCTAGGTAGTTAATTTAAAAACCTTTTCCTGTATGCTCTCTATGTAGTAAACTCTGTGTTAGGCATTTGGAGGGAGGACGGTGGGAAGGTAGTATCTGGCCCAGAGAGGAAGTTAGACATAGTGCTTGCTTTTAGGAAACTGCACGAGCAGTAGCAAACGGTGATGGTCTCTAAATGTATGGTTTAAATCAGGGTTTCTCAGCGGTGGCATTCTGGGTTAGATGATTCTGGATTGTGGGAGGCTGTCCTTTGCATCGTGGGGTGTTTTGAAGCATGTTCTGCCTCCACCCACTAGGTGCCAGTAACAAGCAAAAGCACTCCTCACTTCCCACTGCCACAGTGTGTAACAACCAGAAATGTCCAACACGTCCAGATGTTCCCTGGGAGTAAAGTCATCCTCTGTTGAAAACCGCTGAGGTAGATCTCAGTGTAGCGTCTTTTCCAAGACCCCCAGGTGATCTGTATGCGCGTTAAAGTCTCCGAAACATGCTGGTTTCAAGCAGTGGTTCCCAAAGTGTGACCGGTGACCAGCATCCGCATCATCTTCTTGGAACTTGTTGGAAATACATTCTCAGGCCCCACCCCAGACATACTGTAACCGTAACTTCGCTTTAGTAAGTCCTCTGGGTGATTCTCACACTCAGACGTTTCAGGGCCACTGACTAAAGGAAAAGGAGATGGATGCGTTGGAGCAATCAAAAAATTCTTAGGAATCCAGCTTGATTTGGGCCTTGAAATTGACTAGGCAGTGGGGAGGGTATTCCAGGTGCCGAGAACAGCATGAGAGAGGATTTTCAGATGTAAATTAGCTCACACTCTTAAACTGCCAAGCCCCTCTTTTTCTCCTTTTTTTCCCTTTAACTTCCTCAATCTGTTTGTTTTCTTGTGTTTTGGATAGAAAACAGTCTCCTCTGCAATTTATACTCCGTGATGTGTTCATCAGCTTGCTCAAGTAATTCTTTGAGAATCTCAACAAAACGATCATTTGGGAAAACACGGGAGTGTGTTTTTGAACAGTTGTACATAATCAAATTTACCATCAGACATATGTACAAATCAGTACGTATTTACAAATGTGTTTCTCATTTACAGGGATTTTATATTGTGAACCATTTTTATAAAGTTAATAGCAATCCCCCAAGGGATATTTTTGGTGACTATAAATACAGATGTTTCTATGAAGAATCTAACATCGCAAATCTATCCTCCAATCTGCAACTAGAATGATATTTCTAACCCAGAAAATCCGATTTCTTTATTTCCATGCTTAGAGCCTTTCCATGTTTCTTCATTGCCCCTAGGGCTCTACGTATTTCTCATCTATGAACGATGGGCAAAAAACTCTACAATAAACAAAATATCAAACAATTAGGCCCAGGCGCGGTGACCCAGGCTTGTCATCCCAGCAGTTTGGGAGGCTGAGCGGGTAGATCATGAAGTCAGGAGTTCAAGAACAGCTTGGTGAACATGGTGAAACTGCATCTCTACTAAAAATAGAAAAATTAGCCAGGCATGGTGGCATGTGCTTGTAGTGCCACCTATTCAGGAGGCTGAGGCAGGAGATTGCTTGAACCTGGGAGGCGGAGGTTGCAGTGAGCTGAGATCGCACCGCTGCACTTCAGCCTGGGCAGCAGAGCAAGACTCTGTCTCAAAGAAAAAAAAGCAAAAAACAAAAAAAGATAGACAGGCTGCTGTTATTTGTTTTATAACCCTGGGTTATTGTGCAACAGGAATTCCAGTCAGCCCCAGGTTGGCCAGGCCAGACAGTGTCCTGAGAGGAGACAGTGGCATGGGAACAGACGGGACAATGTGGAACCTTATGTGCCACCATGTTCTTTATGTAGAGCTTGCACTGACTTCTTCCACTCCCTATAGAGCATTTCTGGGTGAATGTACACTGTGGGAGTGCATATTCCTTTTGTCTCAGGCTCCAGCGTGGCTCCACATGGCACCGAATCAGAGTGTTCCTTCCTCCTAATTGATCTGGGAGATCAAATGAAGGCTGATAGGGAAGCTTGGGGGTGTTGATTTGGATGTGAGACAGGAATGATAGAGGGTGGTTACAGGAGAATAAGAATTCCAGGCAGCAGTTTCACATGATTAGAGGCGATGGTCTGATAAGACCCTGAAAAACCAGGTGTGGACCAAGCTGGCTGAGACTGACTAGACCCAACATGGAGCTGGATTCTACCTGGGTTTCACCTGAGCTGGATTCTACCTGGGTTTCACCTCGGACCTTATTATATCCTCATTAACATGCAAATCACAGTGCTAGTGCTGTGACAGTTCCAGGAACACCCATATTTGCTGGAAAAATGGGTGGCATGACACTTCTGAGAAATCGCCACCTTTTCCAGGAATTTTCATGAATACTACACCCCTTGGTTAAAGAAACCCATAAAGGTAGCAACCCCAAACCCCCTTGTGTGTGACTCTTGAATACAACCACACTCCCTTTTCTTGAGTGTGTGCTTTTCCCTCTGCAATAAATCTCTGTACTTTCACTATTTTCTGACTCATCCTTGAATTCCTTCTTGCAACAGTGTCAAGAGCCTGGACAACAGCTGGTGTTGAGGTCCCACCCATGTTTGGAGACCTCTCCCAGCCCATCAGTATCAGATGGTGGTGACAGATTTTTAGCTTCAGCTATGCCTTGCCCACTCCTGCCGCCTTTTATCCTTTGTCTTCTTGGCCCCAGACACCCACAGCCATTTGCATATCCCCAATACCATGGTCTCTCTCAAGTCTAGTCCTATGTACAAATTGGCTCTCTTGCCTAGAAAGTTCTTGCTGGTGTCTTTTCACTTGGACAACTGTCACTTTCACTCACTCTCCGTTAGAGGCTGCTTCCTCTAGGAGCCCTGTCCTGACCACGACGGTGCGAGGAAGGCTGGGCATCCTTCCTGTTAGCTCTGCAGCACTGCACGCTGACTGCTCGTGAATCACACAACTCAACTCCAGTGTGAGCGTTCACCCATCTTTCTCCCCCACTGTACTGTCAGGTCTGAAAGGGCAGGGATTGGATCCTGTGCACTGCTCTGTTTCCTGACCCCAGCCTTGTCCCTGACACATAGTAAGTGCCCAGTTAGTTATTTACTGAATGAACAAGTGAACTCAAGAATATCTGGCTTGAAGGGTTTTACATTTGTATTTTAATCTGCAATTAATGCCACACTTCTTTCTCCCAAACTAAAGTTAGTTAACAACATTGGGCTACGTCGTTTGCGTTTTACATAGAGCCAGCCTCTGTTTTCTTTCTGTACTGTGTTTTCTTTCTGCCCTTGGTGGGCTTTGAGTAACGCTGTGGGAGAGCGGCAGGTCCTCGCCGAGGAATTCAGCGCTGAGCCTGTGCTCCAGTGTCCTGGACCAAGCTGCGAGGAAACACTGACTCAAGGTCTTGGCTATGAACATCCTTGGAGAAATGCTTTCTCTAGAGACAGACCCATAAGTGAAGGAGACAAAGAGCACAATTCCCGTTTATTGATCAGGCATCATTCACCACTTAATTGGAGGAGAGCAAGTCAGTGTGTTCAGGGGCTGCAGACCTCGATTTTTTTTCAGGTATAAATAAAGATGCCATTCCCTAGTGATGGCCCACTTAGAATTCAGTTAATCTCGTGCATGTGCACACACATGTACATATACACATATTTATATATTTACACATATATGTATACCATGCATATGCATGTTTGCATATGTAGCTACATATAGGTACACACTTATGCATTTGTGTAATCATACAAATATAGAAACAATATACATATTTTTAGTCCTAAAATTTTAATGACTTAGGTCAGGGGTCAGCAAACATTTTCTGTAAAAGATCAGAGAGTAAGTATTTTAGGTTTTGCAGGCCTTATTTCTCTGATGCAACTATTCACCTCTGCCATTGTAGTGTGAAAACAGGCCTAGGCACTACGTCAGCAAATGAGGTTGACTATGTTCCAGTAAAACTTTATTTACAAAACAGAAGTGAGCAGCACTAGGCATGCCACCCATAGTGTGCCAACCTTTTCCTTAGGCTATAGCTATGTCTAGAGCATTTCGTAAATAGTATTTAAAAGAAAATTATCCCAAATTTAGGACAACCATGTAAGTATAGGGTATTCTTTTAGCAAATACTATGGTAAAGTACAAATTCTGTGGACAAGAACGGAATGTATGTCCTCCAACTAGTAGACTCTATATTCATAAAAATGAGGAGAATGACCACCTGTTACAGAAGGACTTACCCAAATGGAATGTATTTCTTCATTTTTCATCTTTTTGTTGTTTAAATATGTTTAAAATGCCTTAGGAAATAAGGTCCACTGTGAATCATTCATATTTCCTTATCTATTCAGTGAGCTCTCAAGAAATGGATGCTTTTTTACTTCCTGCACGTTCCCATAAAAAGCAAAACCTGTATCTCATGTTTTCCCCTTAAAATTCTGAAGGAACCTGCAGAAGCAACAGTGCCCTTGCAAGACAACTAAGTATTTGAGATCTACAACGTGTTATTTTTTTCTGAATCACACTCAGCTTTTTGTCACAAAATCCCTGGACAAGAATGAAAGCAGGGACCCAGCTCCACCTGGCACAGTGTCAATCAAAAATACCACACGTAGAAGTGATGGCAGCCACAGGAGAGTGGCAGCCCGAGGTGAATGAGAGTCATGGTGAAAATTGCCTGAGCATTGTCAGGTCTGAGAAAGACTAAACAGCCGTCCTGCAATGGAATGTGTGGTTTATCCATAGCTGCAGCCAGCAATGTGCCTTTTGCAATGTGCAAAAGATCCAAGTATAAAAGTGATTTAAGGAAAGTTCATATGGATTGTAGCTCCTGTGAATTTTTCTATGGTTAAAACATGGAACAGACTCTATAAAACATGTTTATGATTTACTTTCATTTTTACCAAGCAGATTAGACTGTAGAGAGAAAAGATTGGTGATTCACTTCTCTACTGTTTGTTCACATAGGGTTGAATCTTTAAAACTTTCTAAATAACCTTTCTCAGAAAGTGCATTTCTAAAACACAAAACCATTCAGCAATCAAGGAAGAAACTACAGAAAACATATTTCGACTTCAGCCTTTGAGAATATCATTGGGTAAGAGGTATCTCAAGATTTATTTTTATTTAACTCTTTCCTCTTTGAAAGAGGTCTTCATAAATTATCAGTTTTTCAGAATTAACTCATTATTATTATCACCATCATCTCCTTTTTTAATTCTTTTCGAGACAGGATCTCATTCTGTTGCCCAGACTGGAGTACAGGGGCACAGTCATGGTTCAGGATAGCCTTAGCCTCCCTGGGCTCAAGTGATCCTCACACCTCAGCCTCCTGAGTAGCTGTGACTACATGTGTGCACCATCACACCCAGCTAATTTTTCTATTTTTTGTAGAGATGGGGTCTTACTATGTTGCTCAGGCTGGTCCCTTCTGGGCTCAAGCAATCTGCCCACTTCAGCATCCCAAAGTACTGGGATTATAGGCACGAGCCATCATGCCTGGCCTATAATACCCTTTAAAGGTAGTGTTGCCTCTTATTCCAAGCCTAACTTTTTTATACCTTCAGTAGAATGTGTTCCAGTCTTAGGTTTTCCAACAGGTAAGTGCAAACTTTAGATACTTACTGTTCAAATAGTATTTTTGAATTCGTGTGTTAAAAATAGTCTAATAAATCTGACCCCAGTTCAGTTGTGACCATTTACCACCCTTCTTCCGTTTGCTATGTCGCTGTGTGGATACAGTTCACATGGAAGTGGCTCCACTGGTGTTGTATCTGTCCTAAACACGGAATAATGCATCTGGAGAGGGGCTGAGCAGCACACAGTGAAAAGGAGTAACTGACTGGAAACAAACCAAGGGAAATTAGGTTGTGATGTGTTCACCGTTCAGCTTCCTGCAACTTATAGACAGTTTCTGAATAGCTCAAAATAGCAATAAATTTGGCTCAAATAGCGAAAAACCACAGTGATACAGAAACTCAGTGAAGGATGAAAATTAAAATGGAATAACTGATAAGATCTGGTTGTTGAATGATGGATACAGAAAAAAAGAACAAAGCGCAGACAGGCTTTAGACCACCAAATTCATGTAACTAAATACCACATAAGCAGATGCAAGTGAAGAAAAGTCTCTGTACGCCTCATCATCCCTGCAGCTTGGTCACAGGGTGGCGTTTCCACAGCAGTTTTGTTTGTCCTGGAGAGCATAACAGCTTCTCCATTATGTTCAACCATTCACCCCCTGTACTGGATTTTTCTCCACTCTGCCGCCTCCTTTCCAGGATTTTTCCTGCCAAGAAAGGAGATGTGTGCCTGCAGACAGTCCTGATTTGTCAGTAGCCACAATCAGGACTCAAGGAGCCAGGCATCCCTGCTTGGCAGGCCAGTCAGAGATCCCGTTGTGCACGGGGCTGCCGAGAGACTATTTCTCCTGGAGTGGAGACAGAAGATGGAAGGATGCCCTTTTAGAGTTTGCATGGGGTTGTTTTTGGAGAGAAGCCATGCTACTTTTTTTTTTTTTAAACTGGCACCTAGTTTGTGTGTGTGTGTGTGTGTGTGTGTGTGTGCATGTAAATCTGTTGTCTTTGAAGGGAGACAAAAATTTTTCCAGTTCCTTCCTTAAGGTGCTTTAGTATTCTCACATTTTAATTCCCCCGTTTTAATTCCTCCCACTCAAATATGTTATGATCTGAATCAAAAGCTAGTACCCCAAATGTATTCAAATAGTGCGCAGGCGCACGCACGCGCGTGCACGCGCGCACACACACACACACACACAAACTGCTGTGTCAGCCATTCTATTACGCTCAACATCATGTTATTAATTAGTGAATTCTTCCACCCTTAAGCCACAGCTGATAGCTTTGTACCAGGAGAATTTCTCTGCCTATTTCCCTGGAGTGGTTATTCCCGCAGTAACACTTGACACTGTTCTGGTCACCGAAGGTTGAAGGAGGCCCTGGGATTTTTATCTACGAAGGCTGACTCTGACTGGGTCGTCCATAGACTTAGACTAAGTTCCACCTTAATCAAACCAAATACAGCTTGAAGTGTTTCTCCATCAGATTACAAATCGGTTGATTAGACTAAACTCCCCGTTCATCCATAAGTATCATAAACCATCTGCACAGGTCTGCAGAGCGTCTATACAACAATGATAGTTTGGGTTCTGATTTTCCTACCTGTGTATCCCCACATAGCTGGTGTTTATAAGTTTTCATTTGAAAGAAGCATTAGAAATCTGTCTCATCTTAGTCAATGGAAACAAGTTATCCTTAACTGTGAACAAAGTCAGAGACGTAGCCTCATCTAGTGAGAATGAAGAAATTATGCAGGACCAATTTAGCGTCTGGTGAATGTGATAGGTATTTCCAAGCGACATCTCAAAAATAAAATCCCTATGGCTATATATATCACCACATATATACATAAAAAATAGAAAAAGAGTATGTGTCAATAGAAAAATATGCCATAATATACATTGCCACCTTATCCTCTTTAACTTGATGTTTTCTTCATGGTCTCTGAGCTTTGGGATCCCAGCACTCCTGCCATAGTGCTCTCCTGCCATGGTGACTCACTAACTTGTTCATTTCAAGTGTTCTCAGATGATGAAAGCAGTAGAACATTCAGAAAATAAAGTAAAACCCTACCATTCTATGCCCAGCACAAAAGCTGCTCTAAGGTTTGCATATTTCCTTTCCGACTTAAAATTTTGAATCCTTAATTTAAAATATTCTATTAAGCATGAGAATTAATTACAGGAAAATGAGACTATAACAGAAAATCATAAAAGGAAAATAATTAGACAACTCTCTAATCTCTCCACTCAGAAATAAACACTGTTAACATGTATACAGTTTTTCTCTTTTCATATAACAACATATATATAAATTTTTGAGATAGAGTCTTGCTCTGCTTTCCAGGCTGGAGTGCAGTGGCGTGATTTCGGCTCACTGCAACCTCTGCCTCCCAGGTTCAAGTGATTCTCCTGCCTCAGCCTCCCGAGTAGCTAGGATTATAGGTGCCTGCCACCATGCCCAGCTATTTTTATATTTTTAGTAGAGACGGTGTTTCATCATGTTGGCCAGGCTGGTCTCGAACTCCTGACCTCAGGCAATCTGCCCACCTTGGCCTCCCACTAACATACGTTTTTAAAGAATTTCTTTTCAATGCTCATGCGTCTTTCTGCTTTCATTCTTCCATTTATTCATTTGTTCAATAAGCATTAATTGAGCACCTACTATGTACCAGCCAGCACTTTACTAGAGTTAAAACAATGCACAAAAAATGGCATGGCCTCTCATGGTTCTCATGATTCTTATAGCCTACAGGGAAAGATAGATCTTAAACAAATAATTACTACTTTTTCTCTGAAGAATAAATGGTATTTGTCTTTGGACCATAAAGTCTCATCTGCCTTTTCTAACCTCTCTTGCCACCTCACCTCCCAAAATTCCAATCTCCCTCTTGTTTTTGTTCATTAATAAACCTTCATCACAATTCAAGTGAGAGGTGTCCTGGAACCCTCGGTTCCTTCTTGTGTAGTTCACGCCCTGTGTCCTCCAAGCACAGGTGAGTCACTGAGCTGGGAGGTGGCTCTGTGGAGCACAAACTGTACCACCAAGTGGCCTTGCACAAGTTTTTGATAACACCTACCAGAGCCATGAGAGTTCTGAGAATTCTACCCACAGGAAGAGGAAGCATTTGGAATAGGAAGTAAGACTGAGCTCTCAAATATAGCACAGCTATATAAGAAGCCAGGTTGGGAAAGAGGAAACATGCAGTCTCTTGTTTCAGCTGCCAGGCAGCACTTTGCTTTGGGGAAAAACAAACAAACTGTGCTATGGCTGAAAGCCTAGAGGAGCTGGAACTCACATGCTGTGTGGTGCCGCTGCTGCTGAGGCCCTGTGGCCCTGGGAGGGATGCCGTGTGAATCCCAGTGCCAGGCTCCGGGAGGGTCTCTTACTCAACCAAAAGCAGGGCGAGTCCTCCATAGCCGAGGGCCTGCAGCAGTTACTCCATTAACTTTACCCAGCTGCTGCTCTGTTTGCTGTTTCGGCTATGGTGACATAGACTTTTATTATTATTATGATTAGTCTTCTTAATACTTTATTATTAGTAGTCTTCTTAATACTGTTGGAGAGAATGGCCAGTATCTTAACATCTTCAATAGATAAAGAAAAGGCTCTTAAAGGCAAAGTCCCATGACCAGAGGCTATTCTGTGTCTACGTGCTAAGCTGAGTCTTCCAGTCCACCTGAGTAGTGGTCTGCTGCTCAGGGCAGGTCACTTCTCTGATGCTGTTGGTCTCTCCCTGTGGGTTGGGGAAGTGAGCCCAAGGGACCTGCTGATGCATTTTCCTGTCCTCATGACTGACACAGTGCCTGGTTCACCATGGGTGCTCAAAATGGTGACAAATCCTCAGTTGGTCAGTTTTATGAATGTGACATACTAGAAAATGTAACTATAAGGAAAATGAGTGGGTTTCCCCTATATACATAATCAACAGGGTGTGATGAAATGAAGTATCACTTTACCGATATGCAGGCAATTATTATTTTTATAATTATTCATTTTCCTTTGGCCTCTCTAAAAGTCCTGCACTTTCTGACCTTATTCTCCTTCCCCAGACACCTTGCATTCCTGTCCCTTCCTCCTTTTCCTCTGCATCTTCCTTCTCGGTGATCGTAGTCACCCCCATGGCTTCCATTGTATCCTCTCTGTCACTGACTCCTACATTTACATCCATGCCCAGGCTTGCTCCTGCTGCTGTAGACATTTCCACATTGATCTCCTGGACGGACCTCAAATACAACATAGCAACAAGGAAGCACGCTGTATCCCCACCTGCCCCACCCCGGTGTGCTCCCCACCTCTATTTCCTGTCACGTTGAGTGGCATCATCCCAGGCAACCAATGCTGGAAACACTGGAAATAGCTCCTATGTGTTACACGTAAATTTTTGGTACCACAAAAAAGGTAACACTCAAATATAAATTTCCTCAGCAAGGCAATTTACTTCTATAGAAGGGTGTGGCTCACAGATGGAGCAACGGCGACCTCACACCTGGACAAGGGAGGGGAAGGGTTAAATATTCCTGATGAAGGTCGTCCTTACTGCTCTGCCGTTTCCCTCTTGGCTAGGGTTAGACCACACAGTCTAAGCTAATTCCGATTGGCTGTTTTAAAGGGAGCAGGGGTAGGAGCCGGAGTGGCAGGTGGGTAGTTTGGTTACGGGTAGGTCAGAGCAGGTAAGCAGGGGTCAAAGCAGGTGACCACAGAAGGTGACCAGGATGAGTCAGGATGGAGGGGGGACCGGGGGAACCGATGTGAACTACTGATTAGAACTGGTGGAAAACATTGTTTACTGGAACTACAAGGAAGTTAAACTTTAGTGAATTAAAGAATAAGAGAGCTGAACACACTGACATACTGCTTATTTGAAAAGAAACTTGGGTATCAGTACAACGAACTCATGGAAATGTCTAATGGAACTGTTTCGGTCTCTTACTATTTTTCTGAAACTCAGTAGTAAGAATCTGCCTCATTTTTTACTGTGGTGCCAAGATGAGTGTGGTAGCTGAGTGATGGTCCCCCAAACACATCCACATGTTACCCTCTACAGCTGCGTGGTGAGAGGCCCTTTGCAGATGTAATTTAGTTAAGGGAGATGGCCCTGGATCATGCAGGAGCGCCTGATGTGCTGAAAAGGGTCCCCAGGAGAGGCTCAGTCAGAGAGAGAGAAGTGAGGACAGAGGCAAAGGCGGAAATGCTGTGGCCGCAAGCACAGGGGGCTCTGGAAGCCGGAAGAGGGGAGGAGACAGGATCTGCTGGAGCTTCAGGGGCTTCAGGGGCTGCATCCTTGAGGTCAACCTGGTAAGATCCATGTTGGGCTTCTGGCTTATAAGACTTGGACTTCTGGCCTATAGAACATAATAAAATCATGCTGTTTTAAACCACCACATTTTGGGTCATGTGTTATGGTAGCAACAGGACACCAACACAATAAGAGATCTCAGATATGAAAGGGAGCAGGAGATGATTTCCGAAGAACGTGGCCTCTGTGACATCTGCTTCAAGAACGAAAGTGGTGGACATTGGTCAGGGAGCCGAGGAAGTTTAGTGAGACAGGCGGGATGATGGCCCGGGAGGAGCTGTTGGCATCTGTGGCCTCCTTCCGTCCCCCAGGGAGGGGCCGGGGTTGAGAAGCACTGATCCTGGCATTTGGGCAGGGGCTACTTTCCACTTGGTATGTGCGGAACCTAAAGCGGGGAGGGGTCCATAGCTGCTTGAGCTCGTGCGGCTTGTGAGGGATGGAGCCAGGACGCTGATACAGGGTGGTCTGGGCCGTGCTTAGCATGGCCTCGCCTCAGAGAAGGCAGCAAAGGCAGGACTGGGGCTCTGAGGGATGAAAGGCCTTGCTGGTGGCATCCTGCTGCTCCTGGATTCCAAAGCATGAGCCAGTGATGGGGGTCTCCTGGGGACAGGCACGCCTCGAGCAGCAGGGAGCGCAAAGGAAAGAGGAGCTTCCTACGACCGGGGTTCAAAACGGGAGAAGACCTGCTTCTGTAAGCAGGTCAGACACAACGCGGTGTTCTTAACCGCTCCTTCTCTGCCTGCCAGCGTTTATCTTGATTAACAGTTTCTCTGACTTCGCTTTCCTCCTTCTGATAACTGAATCCTAGACACTCCAGCCTGAGGTGTTAATTTAGTGGATTAAACAACAGAAATGCCTTAGAAATCATCTTACGATTCTGAAGTCCATGTTTCCCCAGAAATATTTACTTGTGCCAGATTCTCAGGTTCATGAAAATACCAGTGAATTAGTAGGAAATGTTTCCTCCATTTGAACTGTGAGCAAACTTCATTGAAAACCACACAACCAAAAGAAGAGTAAGAAACCATAAAGCCAGTTACCCCCAGATGGCTCCCTGCTTATGAGTAAGTGGTATTGCAGAAGCTGGCTCGTGAATCCGCGTTTCGGTGTGTACGGCAGCCTTTGCCACGAAACCATGTTTTAAATGGTCAAGTTCCGAGCTGTCCCATACAGTCTGTCTAACTCATGAGATGGCAAGTAATGTTAACAGAGAATAGAATTCCACAGATTCTTTATGATCATTTTTTGGGAGAAAAGCAGGATAAGGAAAGAACTATATATACTTTCTGTGGGTGGAGGTGGGGACCCAACTGTGTCTAAGCAAAGGGGCCACACAGCCTTCTCCTGCCCTGGCCGGCGTGGGGAAAGGCCTGCTGGTGAGGCACAGGGCAAAATGTTGACAGGTGTTACACCAGGTTATGAGTTTAATCCTTTTTAATGTTTGCTGTGGTTTGAATGTGTGTACCCCATTAACCTCATGTTAAAATTGAGCCACAGTGTTGGAGGTGGG
This sequence comes from Cheracebus regulus, assembly GCA_963574635.1. Classification (NCBI taxonomy): domain Eukaryota; kingdom Metazoa; phylum Chordata; class Mammalia; order Primates; family Pitheciidae; genus Cheracebus; species Cheracebus regulus. Next base: position 111,866 of record CAUYQU010029247.1, read on the forward strand.
GGCTCACGGGGTGTCCGGCCATGGGGGCAGGTCCCTCCTGAACAGTCTCACACCCTCCTGCGGATGACTGAGTCATCGTGCTGAGTCCCCTCTTCCTATCAGAGCTGGTTGTCATAGCCTGGCCCTCCTCTGTCCCCCTTTCCTCCTCTCTCACCCTGTGAGCTCTGCAGAGCTGGCCCCTTCGCCTCCGCCTTGAGTGGAAGCGTCTGCAGCCTTCACCAGACGCAGCTGCTGGTGCCGGGATCCCTGTACAGCCTGCACAGCCATGAGCCGAATGAGCCTCTTGACAGAATACACAGACTCAGTTTTTCCTCTAGAGCAAAAAACATGAACTAAGACAGTGTTCTTCAAGAGATTCAAGGAGAAATCAGAATTATTTTAAAATGACTTTTTCTTGCTAGATGGTGTTTTTTGACTAGAACTCCATACTAGGATTGGGTTATGGGAGCACCAGGATTTATAGGGGCCTTATAAGCAGGAGCGGTGATAAAAATCCTAGAGGCAGGCAGCTATATTATTCAGGCAAACAGGAAAGAAAAGAATTCCTTCCACTCCCACTCAGCAAACGTTTATTAAGCCGCATTGTTTCGAGTGCTCGCTAAGTCTCTGGGGTTGCAAGGGACACTAGACAGGATGAGATACAAAAATAAAGAAGATGGACTTCTTGCCTTTGAGGAGCATGTAGGTCATAGGGGAGACACCACCGCCAGCAAATGACAGCCGTGCATGCGCCACTGGAAATGCGTGCACGTAGCGTAGGGGCACAGATAAAGAATGGCTTCTCTGCCTGGGTGGTGGGAAAGCTTCCTACAGGTGCTTCTCTCTAGCTGGGAACCTGCTTGAGTCTGTCCCTTATATCTTCTGTCTTCAGATATCTTCGCATGCCACTTCATCCTGCCCTTCACTTTTGCATCTACAGAATCTATGAAAAAAATTTTTTTTTTTACAATGACTCATTGGAAAAGAAGAATTTGGCAATAGAGCCCTGGAGGGAGGATGAGAATGCCAATAGAAATAGTGGTTATGGGTTTTACTATTTTAAAAATTAGGAATTGGGTTTATATCTAAACATACGCATATGTATATATATATGCAGGCATATATGTGTGTGCATGTCTATAAAGAGATGAATTTGGGAATCAAAAGAATGTTTCTAAGAGGAGCAGTTTCTCAGGACCCAGTCTTCTGGTGAGACACTGGGGATGACAGGGGATGGCCGGGGCTCCAGGCATCACTGCCACATTACTTTGGATCTTGTATCTGAAGTCTAGAACATGTCACATAGTCATCAAGCCACAGTTTAGTCTGCTCTTGCACAAAGGAAAACTTTATCTAGTTGGCCTGTGTTACGCTAATGTGTGAGGGGAATTGGATGGTATTACACTGAGAATCCAAGCAAAGCGTATTGTTTCTTGGGATTACATTTTCATATTTCTACGTCTTTGACAAAGCACAGGCTGGAGCATGTGTAGGGAAGCAAGTTCTTAACTATTAGAAATGGACTGCGTGGCCCCTTCTCACGCCACAGACAGATGCTAGCTGAAAACGGCCGTAGACCCAGTGTCAAAGGTAAAACTATCAAACTCTTAGAAGGAAACGCAGGAGTAATTCTTTGTGACCTGCCATTACGTAATGATTTCTTAGACATGACACTAAAAGCATAAGTGACAAGATACAAAATAGATAACACTGGACATCATCAAAATTAATTTTTTTGTGTGTTTCAAAAGACACTATTAAGAAAATGAAAATACAATCCACAGAATGGAAGAAAATATCTGCAAATCATATATCTAATAAGGAGCTTGTGTCACGAATATATAGAAAACTATTAAAACTAATAATAAAAAGACAACGAGATTTTTTAAATGGGTAAAGAGTTTGAATAGACATTTCTCCAAAAGCAATAGACAAATGGCTAATGATCACATAAAAAGATACTCAAAGTCATATGTCATCAAGGAAATAGAAATTAAAACCAAAGTGAGATCCTGGTAGGATGGTCAAACTAAAAAAGATAATAAAATAATATATGTTCGTGAGAATATGGAGAATCTGAAGCTCTCTTCTGTTGCTGATGAGAATATAAAGGTTCAGCCACTGAGGAAAATAATTTGGCAGTTCCTCCAGAAGTTAAATACAGAATGACCATATGATCCAGCAATTTTACTTCTAGATATCAACCCAAGAAAATGAAAACATACATACACATAATGACCTGTCCACAGATGTTCACAGTACCATTTTTTATAATAGTTAAAAACAACCTAAATGTCCATCAATTGAGAAAATGGATAAACATGATGTGGTTTATCCATATGATAGAATATGATTTGGCTATAAAAAAGATGAAAGTACCGATGCATGCTACAAAATAAATGAACTTTGAAAACATTAAGCTAAATGAAAAAGATCAGTAACAAAATGCTACTGATGAGCATATGATTCCATTTATACAAATCCATAGAGAGAAGGAGTAGCTTAGTGCTTGCCTATGGTTGGGGGGAGGGGAGAGAGGAATGGGGAGTGCCTGCTAATGGGGACAGGGTTTCCTTTTGCAGCAGTGAAAACGTTCTGCAATTAGATAGTGATGATGGCTGCTCAACTTGACAAATATGCCAAAAACCACTGAATTGTATGTTTTGAAAGGTCAGATTTTGTAGTATATGAATCATATCTCAACAAAGTTGTTTAAAAGAATAGATTGCACAATCCCTGTATCCATACGGGGTGGGGGGTGGGAGAGATGAGAGGAGCAGGATCACAAGCGATTCCCTTATCAGAGTGGTCTGATTATGTAGCACTCCATCTCTGAGGTTGGGGGTTTCTCTCTCTTTCTTCCAGAGAGGTGAGCATCTGCAGAATGCTGTCTGGCACAGAGTGTTCATTAGAATAAGCAAAAATAGCATCCCACCTGCTGAATAGCTGTCATTGATGTTCAGATTACTTTTTTACTTTTTTCTTTTCTTTGTTTTTTAAAAACTCATTAAATAAGCACAGATTTCCCCCCAGAGAAGCTCTAACTTTTGATTGAATAATTCTCAGGGTGAATTCTCTGAAAGATCAGTGATTTTTTTTTTTTTTTTTTTTTTTTTAGAAAAGTGATTCTTCAGTGGTGGTCTGAAGATGGTGGGTGTTCCTTGAGGGGCCAGCAAGTCAAGCATCTGCAACTCCCCTGTGCACAGGGCAGGGCAGGGGAAATGAATGAGGCTATGGTGGGGTGTGGACTGTGGTATACGGGAAGGGCAGCACCTGCTCTGCCTAAAAGGGCAGCCCCTTGAGCACCAGGCGACTCCGGGGAGGTGAGCCCACCTCCATCAGCCCTGCCAGTTATATAAATAGACACTGAACACCTGAATTTTTTTATGCAAAATCTTTGTTTTAAATGCTCACCACCAAACTTAATGAAAATGTAAATCATTTGTTTGGGTCCAACAAAACCTCTGTGGGCTGATATACTGCAGGTGGGTGACCTGGGCCTATAGGAGTTCTCTGCACTGGCTCTTTTGTATAATTAATACCAGATTTTCAAATCAGAAAGTGAGTGTTGAAATGGTGCTTAGAGTTCATGTGGTTCAGTCTCCCACTCCATGTTAAAGTCCTTTCGACAGTAGAGACTCTGAATTTAAGGAAGCTAATATTTCAGGCCAGACATTTGCAGTTTCTGTGTTGCCTTTTTATTTTAAAAGAATATGGAGTGAGGAGTTAGGTAAAGAGATGGAGACAGAGGGAGGTTTTGGGGAGCAGGCCAGAGATTTAGGACTGGAAGGGGCTTCTGTGTTGGTTTTGGTTTTTTGGAGGATTCTCTCTTATGGCTAACCCTGGTATTTTTTAACCCGAATTTATCAAAATGCATCAGCAAGGCTGGGGTTAGGCTTTCCAGAATTCCCAGAGGGAAACGGAATTTTTGGCCTGGAACAGACCTTAGAATCAATGTTGTCCAGTTATCTTATTTTACAAATGAGGTAACTGAAATCTGTGAGCTTTAAACAGCTTGCATGAAGACATGGCTGACATTTGTGGCTGAATCCAAATGTAGTTCATTTTCCTTTCAACAGGTCAACTTGCAACCGATAAGTAGGATCCACACAAAACTACAATCACCTTGAAAGTTCCTGTACCTTTTCTACCTCACATCTCAATAGCACTCACTTTTTGAAAGATAGATTTATTTTTAAAGAAGAAGCTGGTATTTATTTGACTTTATGAGTTATCTTACTGGAATAATGAGATAACTAGTAAAAGTTATTTTGAAATAGAGCCAGCTACAGATTACACGTGATTCCGGAAACAGGGTTGGAATGAACCACAGATAATCCCCGTAAGTCATTTCGCGAGCTCCCATTTTCCTAATCAAACCCTTCAGAGGAGTGCTAATAAGGGTCAAATTAACCATTGTGTGTTTCTATTCCTCTATTTGCCCTCTGAAAGAGATGCTGGCAAAATGGCAGATAACAGCAGTAGTGGGAAGGAAACGGGGGAGAAATGAAGGAATCAGAATCAAAGAGCTCCAAAATTTAGACAGTCCATCGCTAAATAATCGAAAGGTGTGTATAACGTGGCCCAAATAATTGTGAGTTGCATTTTTTGGTCACTAGGGACAAGGACAAAACAGGGCCTACGAGTGTGTGAGAAGGACCTGAGGGATCATTCTCTTCAGCTGCATTATTGGGTTTCGTTTTTCTCTTGGTACAGTACCTACACACAAATTTGACAAGCCAAAATAGGAATAAGAACACAGGCAGGCACAGTGACCTTTTATTAAACGCAAAGATAGTTATGTGTCACAGGAAACGTCAACAAAAGCCAGTTCCGGTAATCAGCAAGATTTTTTTACTGCATTTATACCGGGTCCTCTGTAATTATAGAGTTGCCCCCAGTGTACTGAAATGATAGACTAGAACACGATGACTTCAGCAGGGGATCAGAGCTTCAGAACGTCATCATTCATGTGAGCCAAGTGCGAAATTTCAGCCTGTCTCTCCTCTGAATGCAGTTAGGAGTCTTCTAAACCTTTTGTGTGAATCCAGGAGGGAAAACTGTCTGGCAAATTCTGATAAGCATCGTGTCACGAGCACATTTGTACTCTGCTATGAAGCCCAGGCCAGTTGCTGTTGGGTTGTCATGGCAACAGACACACACACCATTTACACATCAGCTTCTGAAATGAGCACAAAATAACAAAACCGTTTTGACAGGATGGGGAGGTGAAGGGAAGAGCAGCATCGTCGTGCAGCCTGGTGAAACGCTGTTGACGATGTCTGCACGGCTCTAGCAGGCATGCGGGCTCCTTCCATTGTGTCATGTTTTTAACCCAGTGGGAAATTCGTAAGATCCTCCTGGCTCTGCATAAACTGAAGGACAATTCAGTCACTTTTACCAAATCCTCATTTCCTTTTCAAACCTTGTTTACTAATTAATGCCAAATAGTATTATAGTAATTGGGAAATAAAGGAAGTCCCTCTCCTGCTTATTGCTCTGTCTTTAGCTTTTCTTTTCTTCTTCTTTTTTTTTTTTTTGAGATGGAGTCTTGCTCTTTTGCTCTTGTTGCCCAGACTGGAGGGCAATGGCGTGAGCTCAGCTCACCGCAGCCTCTGCCTCCTGGGTTCAAACGATTCTCCTGCCTTAGTTTCCCAAGTAGCTGGGATTATAGGCATGTGCCTCCAGGCCCAGCTCATTTTGTATCTTTAGTAGAGACGGGGTTTCTCTGTGTTGGTCAGGCTGATCTCGAACTCCCGACCTCAGGTGATCCACCCGCCTCAGCCTCCCAAAGTGTTGGGATTACAGGCGTCAGCCACTGTGCCCTGCCTTCTTTAGCTTTTCACGGAGGTTTTGTAGGAGAGGGAGGAGTCGGGGAGTGGCGGAGAAGGATGAGGACGACGACTTTCATGGACCTACAGAGAACAAAGTCAATCATGGTTGGAAAGCCTTCCCTTAAAAATGCAGGGTTTTTTGTTTGTTTGTTTTTGATAAGGAGTCTTGCTCTGTCACCCAGGCTACAGTGCAATTACATGATCTCGGCTCATTGCAATTTCCACCTCCCGGGTTCAAGCCATTCTCTTGCCTCAGCCTCCGACTTGGCTGGGACTACAGGCATGTGCCACTATGCCTGACTAATTTTTTATATTTTCAGTAGACACGAGATTTCACCACGTGGGCCAGGCTGGTCTCGAACTCCTGACCTCAGGTAGTCCTCCCGCCTTGGCCTCCCAAAGTGCTGAGATTACAGGTGTGAGCCACCTCGCCCAGCCCTAAAAATGCAGTTCTAAAAATGAATAAAAAAGTAACAATTCATTCCAGTAGTTCCTGAGGCATAGGGCAGGGCTTATTTCATATAGTTCTGAACTATCGTTTCGGAACTATATGAAATAACTCCGCATTGTTGACAAATTTAGACTGAGTGGAAGCTGGATCCCTGAAGCTAATCTCAGCGATTTAAAGTAGAGAATAATGATGGAATGCATCCCCTCCATTAGTGTTGAAGTGAAACCACAGGAACTCTATTCATGAGAAGTAAAATTAGCTGTATGTTCAATTTTTATGACATTTGTTACTGTACTAAGCATTCCACAGCACGACTTAATTGCTGCTGAAACACCTAAGAGGAAAGAGATGGAAGGAAAATAAAGTGTTTGATCTTTGAATGACAAAATATTCGTGAATCTGGGAACCTTAAGTAACTAGAGATGGAGTTAGCGTCACAAGCAACACAGGACAAAAGTCTTGTGTCTGGTGATAATAAAGTTCCCTCAACTGATTCATCCCTTGTTCCCTTGCTATAATTATGAACATTCATCAAGAAAGCTCTGACATTAAAATTTCAAACTCTTGTTAGTTCTGCTTTTCTATCTTGTAATTAGAAAAATTTATTAATTCCATTTTTAGTTCCCAGTCTCTAAGAAATTCCAGGAATAAAGCCCAGGGAGAAAGCTCCTCCTGTATATATCTTCTTGGGGATTCACGTTTTGGGTGCCACAATTGGACATGCTAAATTGCTAACATAGGGAAACAAAAGATCTAGAGAAAGTAGTCAGCCTCTCTCAGAGATTGCAAACTAGCATGCAGCCAGCTGGCAGACACTTTGTGGGGAGGTAGGGACTGGAACAGTGTTAAAAGAAATGGCATAAGACAGGTGTGATTAGTGGCTCACACCTGTAATCCCAGGACTTTGAGAGGCCAAGCTAGGTGGGTCACTTGAGGTTAGGAGTTCAAGACCAGCCTGGCCCACATGGTGAAACTCCATCTCTACTAAAAATACAAAAATTAGCCAGGCGTGGTGGCAGGCACCTGTAATCCTAGCTACTTGGGAGGCTGAGGCACGAGAATCACTTGAACCCAGGAGGCGGAGGTTGCACTGAGCCAAGATTGCACCACTGCACTCCAGCCTGGGTGACAGAGTGAGACTCTGTTTCCAAAAAAAAAGGCATTTAATGCCTTTTAGGCTGAGCAAACTCGGTGGTTTGCCACAGTCCTCCCCATTCTGTATCATCCTGCATCTAGATTGCCTGCTTATTTCTGCTGCCTGCTTACAGGTTTTGAGCTGGCAGTTTATGCACACAATCGCTGGTGCTCCCCAGATTTTCTTCCTTTTGGTATGTATTCAAATCAGCTCCTTTCTTTAAGACTGAATTCAGTTGTCCACTCTTCCACAAAGCCCTTTTGGCCCTCTGGTCTCATCTGGCCCCGCCTAGCACTCCTATTCAGCGCCCTTCAGTTTTAGTTCTTATCTGTTCTCTAATGTGGTCAGGAGTAACCAAGTGGTAAACGCCCAGAGGGCCAGGTTGTGATTCACAGTTCTTGTGTTTTAACCCGTGCGTTGTGGGAACTCAGCCCACGACAGTTTTCCACAGATGGGAGCGCAGGAACCAGCAAAGTGAGGCAGTGTGGACCCCAGCACAGCCCAGTGGGCTTGCATTGGTTTCAAAAGAAAAACAAAGTTCGGTCAAGTCTTTAGAACCCCTATGATAGAAATATTCTTTTAGAAGCTCAAAATGAATATTTTGGTTCCTAGTAGAATAGTTAAAACACACGTTTCTGCTTGAAATCTACGTACTGAGGGATGACAACAGGTAGGATGAAATACAAATACAGGTAATTTCGTAATATCACCTAGGGAAGCCGTAGCATGGAGCGTGAGTATTGGGTGACTGTACCAGTTTCCTGTGACTGCTCTTACCCCTTGCTTATTTCAAAGTCTGAAGTGTCTTATGTTGGGTTTAGAAACGCTGTGAAGTGGCGCCACCTGATGGTTACTACCCAGAGTGCTTGAATTGACCTTGCAATTTCAAACGTAATCAGTGATCTTGTCTAGCTCAGAAGACTTCTTGCTAATGCTTTACAAGAAAGGAGCAAACTGAAGTATGTTCCTCTTGGAAAATCAGAAACATAAAATGTTTTAAATTTTGACAGAAGCAAATCCACTCATATACAGAGTAATCTACCACCAGAAAAAAAATTTGCATATGATACTCGTTGGATATTAGATTTCAAATAGGTATTAAATAAGATTTTATTATCCTGTTTTTCTTTCTCCATTTTTTAAAAGCAGATACTTTTTTCTACATAGAACTCTCCTTAACCAATTGTTTGATTATACTCCTCACCCCTCCCAACAAATACTATGTATTTATTTATTGAAAAAAAAGTGTCAGTCGCTCTGTAGAATTTTCCACATTTTGGTTTGTGCTAATTGCATCCTCCAGTAATGTTTAGCTTGTTCTTCTATTTGTTGCATTTCCTAGAAGCTAGTAGTAATATCTACATTCAATTAGATTTGATTAAATTCCAGGTCCACTTTTTGGCAAGATAATAGGTGGTACTATATGATACTATATTCATCAAATCCTGAAGCATATGCCTAGTTGTCCTACTTGTCATGATGTTAAGATTGATTTGTGGGTGCAGGTGATGTCACTTGGAATTCTCTATGATAAAGTTCCCCAATAACCTTCCATGGAGAGTTTGGATATCCATTTTCACGAGGATTGCAAAATAGTGATGGTATAAGTTCCATTATTACTTATTAACTGGGATTTTCTCATCATCTATTTAGTTAGCTTGAAATACAGTTCAAACAGGAAAGAAAGGACAAATACGTGATCAATCTCTTTAAAATATGTATTTAGAATAACAAATTAGTGTCCTGGCAACCTTCAAAGGTGAAGAGTGATGTTTTGTGTTTCATTAGGAATTCATAGATTTTTATATTTGATTATTTTAATTCATTGCAAGCATTATTCTTGTTGTTGCCCATGTGGTCCCATATTTGACAAATGCATATTTTTTAACATAAATACTTGAATATGTGGCATAGTTGTTAAGAAAGCAGGCATACTGTTATATTCTCGGGATAAATTATTACCACTTTCAAGGAAGGTGGTTTGGCAATATGTATTAGGAGCCTTAAAAAATTTATGACCTTTGATTTATACTCTAGGATCAAACGTAAAGCAGTCTTTTCTATGAAAATAATCAGGAACATAGCTAATAATTGTATAAAGATATTCTAGTGAAAGTTAGAGATGTAAATAGGTTTTAATATATTTGTATGGTGATATACTGTAGCTACCATATTAAAAATCAAGTTTTTTGAAGAATTTTTATTATGGGAACATTTTTATATTACATTAATTGAAAGAAGACTACCAAAATTGAATATATGGTATGATCTCAGCTATTATATATAATATGTATATAAACAAAAGACTAGGAAGTCATATTTCAAAATATTAGTAGTTATATCTAGATAGTGGGATTACAGGGTATTTTTAATGTCTCATTTGTGTTTTTCTTTAAAAATTATTTCTAATATTATCTATCACAATATGTCTTATTAAAAATCAGCTAGTAGGCTGGGCGTGGTGGCTCACGCCTGTAATCCCAGCACTTTGGGAAGCTGTGGTGGGCAGATGACCTGAGGTCAGGAGTTTGAAACCAGCCTTGACCAACATGGTGAAACCCCATCTCTACTAAAAATACAAAAATTAGCTGGGCATCATGGCCTCCACCTGTAATCCCAGCTACTAGGGATACTGAGGCAGGAGAATAGCTTGAACCTGGGAGGTGGAGGTTGTAGTGAGCTAAGATCACACCATTGCACTCCAGCCTGGGCAACAAAAGGGAAACTCCGTCTTAAAAATAATAATAATAAAATAAAACAGAATAAAATAAATCAGCTAATATTAAAGGTTTCTCTGGACAATGTTAATTTGCTATTGTTGGAATAATGAACCAAGTAAATAGTTTATAATAAACAAGTAAAATATCTTTATTAGTGGAAATTGTACTTGAAAGAACACTTGTTCCTCAGCCAAAAGATCCTTCTGACTTAAAGAATGAAAACAGAATTCAGCAGGATTTGACATAAAACATGCAGAAACCTTCCTGAGATAGGTTATAGAATCTGCTCATTGCAATTAATTAGGCTTCCCCAAGAGTAAATTTTCCCTGTGCTATCCAGTGTGATACTCATCTTGATTCTTGCTGTGAATGAGAGCGTCAGCATAGATTAAGATGGCCGCACCTGCCATTGGTAATGAGATTCCACACGGTATCTCCATACACTTCTTCCTTTCTGATACTGGTCATTTCTCATTTTTGATATCCTAATGTCTCGTTGTCACTTCCAAAACTTGGACAACCTCTAGTCCAAACCACTTATTAATCCTTAATCTCTGCCTCCCCTATTACCAAACAGGTATTCATGCCCAAAATTAGATAGCTCCAATGAGATAAAATAAAACTCACAAATGATATTGTCAGAACGACTTTTAACATGCTGTTATAAATCCTATTTCCTGGAAGCTCTTTGGGGACAAGGTTTATGTCTAGTTTAATCTTTTTTTTTTTTTTGAGGTGGAGTCTCTCTCTTGCTCAGGCTGGAGTGCAGTGTCATTGATCTTGCCTCGTTGCAACCTTCACCTCCCAGGTTCCAGTGATTCTCCTCCTGGGTTCAAGTGATTCTCCTGCCTCAGCCTCCCAAGTAGCTGGGACTACAGGCACCTGCTACCATGCCTGGCTAACTTTTTTTTGTATTTTCAGTAGAGACGGGGTTTCACTATGTTGGCCAGGCTTGTCTCAAACTCCTGACCTCGTGATCCACCTGCGTTGGCCTCACAAAGTGCTGGGATTACAGGTGTGAACCACCACATCCAGCTAGTGTAATCTTTGTTTCCTTTGCATATAGGGCAGTGCTCATTTCATGAATATTTATTGATATTAGGAGTGAGACGAGGAGGAGGAAGAAGAAAGGGAAAAGGAATGCATTTCTGGACAGGGTGACTATATGAAAAAAGGCATGAACTTTGAGTTCTAGAGGCAGTGAGCAGACCAGTTCTGTCTGAGAAAGGTATCATACAAGGGGATTATAGAAATTAAGGTTGTGACACCCAAATGCCCATCAATCAATAAGTGGATGGATAAAGAAACTGTGGCATACATACACGTTGGAATACTACTGAGCCATAAAAAGGAATGATTTAATGGCATTCACAGTGACCCAGATGGGGTTGGAGACTATTATTCTAAGTGAAGTAACTCAGGAATGGAAAACCAAACCTCGTATGTTGTCACTGATATGTGAGAGCTAAGCTATGAGAATGCAAAGGCATAAAAATGACACAGTGGACTTTGGAGACTCAGGGAAAAAGTAGGGGAAGGAGTTGAGGGACAAAAGACTATCAATTGTGTTCAGTGTCTACTCCTTGATTGATGGATACACCAAAATTTCACAAATCACCACTAAAGAACTTATGTAACCAAATACCACCTGTTCCCAAAAACCTACAGAAATATAAAATTTTTGAAACAGATTTAAAAAAAATAAATTAAAGTTGTGGTAAATGTGGCAAGACTGTGGAGGGCCCCAACATTTAGCTGAGGAGTTTGTCTACAGTCGGAGTCAGTAGACAGCAGATTGAAATCCACCCTATTACATAAACAATCCTAAATTCCTTAATGCTTCAGATCAAGTAATTGGTTTATAAGAGAAAGTTGGCACCAAGGGAAAGGTAAACATTAAACTTAAAAAAAAAAGGTCTGTAACTATGTAGAAATAAACCCATAAATGTGATGGGGTTAGATACATTTCTTTTTAGGTGTAATTTACATGGAGTAAAATTTTTAGTGCATAGTTCTACAAGTTTTAACAAATGTATACAGTACTATAACCACCACCACAGTCAAGATACAGAAGTTACATCGTACAAAAAATGTTTCCTCATGCCTCTGTAGTCAACCTGTCTAACCAGCCCTTGGCATACAATTATTCCTTTTCTGTCCTAACAGTTTTGCCTTTTCCAGAATGTCTTTTGGGTGGTATCTTACAGTATGCAGGCTTTTGAGTCTCGCTTCTTTCACGGAAGATGATGCATTTGAATAATCCGTGTGGTTGCATGTTTCAGTTTGTTCCTTTCTATTGCTCAGTCATATCTCATTGCATGGATATACCCACAGTTTGCTTAATCATTCATCATTGAAGGACAAATACTCCCTTTCATTTTTTTCTTTTTTTTGAGACGGAGTCTTGCTCTGTGCCCAGGCTTGAGTGCAGTGGCACAATCTCTGCTCACTGCAACCTCTGCCTCCTGGGTTCAAGCAATTCTCCTGTCTCAGCCTCCTGAGTTACAGGTGCCCGCTACCACGCCCAGCTAATTTTGGTATTTTTAGTAGAGATGGGGTTTCACCATCTTGGCCAAGCTGGTCTCGAACTCCTGACCTCATGAACCACCCACCTCGGCCTCCTAAAGTGCTGGGATTACAGGTGTGAGTCACCTTGCCCGGGAGGACAATTTTTTTTTTTTTTTACATAAGACATATAATTCATATGGTACCTTCGATTTTTTTTTTTTTTTTTTTGAGAGACAGGGTTTTGTTCTGTGACCCAGGCTGAAGTGGAGTGAGTTCATGGTTCACTGCAGCCCCCCACTTCTGGGCTCAAACCATCCTCCCACCTCAGCCTCCTGAGTAGCTAGACTACAGGTGTGTGCCACCACACCCAGCTGATTTTTTTTTTTTTTGTAGAGATAGAGTCCCACATGTCCAGGCTGGTCTTGAACTTATGGGTTCAAGGAGTCCTCTCCCCACTGCCTCCTGAAGTTTTGGGATTACAGGCATGATGGCGTAACTGTGGCTGGCCCAAACAATATTTCTAAGGTTTAGGGATTTATTTACTAATTGTCAAAGACAGGTGAAGACAAGAAAAAGAGAAAATGCAAATAGAATATGCATTACTTTCAGAAATTTGAATGCCACTGTCCAGTAGACTTGTTTTCAGAGCAGTCAGGTTTTTAACCAGGTGTTAAAGGTTTCCAGTTCTGTGTCCTTCTGGAAGTAATGTGGCCCCAGACGGACAACTGACCCTCAGAGCAGAAGGAAAGCCCTCGGGCTGCTCCCGGTCAGGACTGCAGTGCTGTTTCTCATAACTTGTAGCTGATGCTTCCCTGCTCTGTCCACAGAGCCAGTGGAGTATCGGACTTAGCTGAGGCTGATACCGTTTCTAGATTTTGCCAATGCTTCGCCTTCAGTTTCCTCTTTATGTCTGTTTTAATCCATTAATATCCTCACCATGGCTTTTCTTTGATGACTTGGAAATCTGTTTTCTCTGTTTCTAGTTACTTACTGAAAATTGAGGCCAGGTGCACTGGCTCATGCCTGTAATCCCAGCACTTTGGGAGGCCAAGGCAGGTGGATTATCTGAGGTCAGGGTTCGAGACCAGCCTGGCCAACATGGTGAAACTCTGTCTCTAATGAAAATACAAAAAATTAGCTGGGCATTGTGGCAGGTGCCTGTAAGCCCAGCTACTCCCAGCTACTCCGTAGGCTGAGGTAGGAGAATCGTTTGAATCCGGGAGATGGAGGTTGCAGTGAGCCATTGCACTCCAGCTTGGGCAACGAGAGTAAAACTCCATCTCAAGAAAAAGAAAAAAATGAAAAAAAAAAAGAAAATTAAGTTGCCATCCTTTCAGCTCTACAACATTGTCTGAAGCCAAATTTGTGACTTCAGGTGGCATGTAGATGGGTGAGTAATCAGACATGTGGGGCCCTGCAGAGTTTAACCTCCAAATAGTCACACTAAATGGAGGGAAGAAGAGCTAAGAAAAAAAGAGAGGACAGTGTTTGTATGTAGAGGTCTCTGTATTCATTTAAGGGTAATGGAAAGCCCTCTCTGCCTCATGCCCACTCCCACCCACAGGTCCTGGTGTACATGTGGGTGGTGGGGGTTCTAAGAATTTGAACTGCATGTAATCCCAGCACTTTGGGAGGTTGAGGTGGGTGGATCACAAGGTCAGGAGGTTGAGATCAGCCTGACCAACACGGTGAAACCCTGTCTACTAAAAATACAAAAATTAGCTGGGCGTGGTGGTATGCACTTGTAATCCCAGCTACTCAGGAGGCTGAGGCAGAAGAATCACTTGAACCCGGGAGGCAGAGGTTGCAGTGAGCCGAGATTGTGCCATTGCCCTCCAGCCTGGGCGACAGAGCAAGACTCTGTCTAAAAAATAATAATAATTAAAAGAATTTGAACTAAGATAGGGTCACGGGGCGGGGGGGGGGGGGAGTTAATTTAGAAGCTTCTACTTATTTAGCTTTAGGATTATTCTAAACAAATTCCAATAAGTGCCTGTGGTGTTAAAGTTTCTGCCACTGGGAGACAGTACTTTGGATTTATATAGAAACTATTGAATAACAGTGCTCTGGAATCCCAAAGTTAGGGGAACACTGGGTGCATGATGAGGCTTTTTTGGGTTAGAAGTGTAAAAGCAACAGGATCTTTAAAAAAAATGACAGGGACAGATAAGTTCACCCCAGCCCCTCCCAGCACTATTTGTGCCTTAAAAGAAGGAAGAAATAAAAGTTCTTTTTAATTTAAACTGAATTTCTAAGGCAAAAAAATACTTGTTTTTAGAATATAACTGTAAAACAACAACTGAATGTTAACTTGAGAAAACCATACAAATTAAAGAAAATGCACGTAAGGTTTTAAAGAAAAGCTTCCTGTGATGTGAATATGCATGCTCAACATGGCTTTGGAAAACATTGTTTTTGCACTTGAAGGAGCAATCACCCCCTTCACTGAGTCCTCTAGTGAGCAGTTGCTCAGGAAGAGTAAGGGGGTGGGTTTCCTTAGGGGTCAAGAATCTGAGCTGTAGGAGACTGAAATATGGGCTTCACCAGAAGACTGCGAAACATTAACCAGCTTCTTCATGATGCCAGATGCATGATTTGTTTGTGCTCTGATACATGGTATTGCAAAACCAAATTGTACTATGTGTTCACCAAAAGAAACTAAAGTAATTGCATGAGATTAAAAGTTACAAAGATTGTTGGGTTTTTTGTTGAGTCCCAGGCAAGTCATTTTTAAAAGCATTGTGCTCGGCAAGACAGGTTTATAAATGAAAGCTACTCACAGGTGGAAACTAAAGAATGAACGAAACCACTAAAAGCTACACAAAAGGTTTCTTATTTTTCAGCACTGCATGATTAATCGGAGCCGTTGTGTGCAAAAGAGAGGAAAATTGCTTCCCTTTGTCGCATTCAGCTGTTGGCGAGCTTTTGTTCGATATTTACATAGGTATACGTTTTGCCACAATGACAGCAAAGTTCATTATCTGAGGTATCAGTAATTGGGACTTACGATAAGTCACATAGAGATGGTTTCAAGTTTACCTCTGCTCAGCAAATGAAAAATAAAGGACTGAGAAGCGTGGATTAAAGAGATTAACCTTCTAAAGCATTTTGGCAGCTCAATGTGGAAACAGTAGAGACGAATTAGAAATCCTTCCTGTTTATCCTTAAAGAAAAGTAGACTCAGAATTTCTAGAAGGCAATACTTTGTTACCCTGAGCAGATGTCCATTTTTCTTTTTCTATCTATTTTAAAGTGAAAAGAGTTCTTTGTGTACTTTTAAATCATTGACATGAATTTCAGAATATGAATTCTGCAGTTGCTTTGAATTCATGACCACTCACTGTCAAATGAAGATGACGGTGGTCTAAAATGCAAGACAGGACAACTTTAAAGAAGGTGAACGGAGGAGAATACTGGGGCATACAGCAGGACAGCCTCTGAAAGGAAGCTGGCAGAGATAAGAGGCTGAGGCCTGGAGGAAATAACTCCAGTGCTCTCCAGGGGACAGGAGGCTGAGAAGGGGCCACTCTCTTGCTCTGCAGGCCCTAGACCACTCCCAGGCTGCTCAGGCGTGAGGGTGTGTTTGCTGTTTTACGGACATCAGGGCCTCCCAAGTCCTGACACAGCAACCAAAAGACCCACTCAGGCAAACGGCGCATTCTGGAATCTCCAAGTGTCCTATAAGCAGCTCTTCCAATGTCCAAATATTAAAACTAAAGAGTAAGCTCATTAAGAACTTGCCTATGCATTCCATTTTAAAAATAATAATGATTTGGGTGATTCTGCACAGCGGACAAAATATTTCCACGTGCCTTATCTTAGTTCATGCAAACGACAGTCGTGTAGGGGTGGATTCGATCCGCCTGGCTTTGCTGACACGTTCCGAGCGGGCCCCTGGGGGGATGACAGCGGCGTCTTCTGCTGAGCGTGGGAACGGCCTGGGGCGCCCCAGTGCTGGGGAGAAGGAGGCCCCCTCCCCGGGTGTGTCACCAAATCCCGCAGAGACTCAGGCGCTCGTGTCCCCCCCAGTTCTCCGCCTCAGCCCAGCCTCTGAGACGCAGTGGTCCGCAGACACCCCCAGGCTGGGGACCCCACCGAGCACGAGGGGAGAGGCCAGTTCCGTGGGCCAGGGCGCCACCCCACAGGAATCCCCGGAGCCGCTCCGGTCGGGCCGCGGAGCCACCCTGCCTTGCCCGGCCCCGAGAGGAAAGGGGAGTGGGCACTGCCCGTGGAAGTGGGCTGGCCGCCTAACACCCCGCCAGCTCTAAGCCCCAGGGTACTGCGGGTTCACATTTTCTGAGAGGTCCCTATCTCCCTCGTCCTGCGCGTCCTGCGTAAAAAAGGATTCAGGGACTCAGGATGGGCATTCGGTAGAGATCTGAACATTCGGTTAATTTCCCTTCACTGTATTCTCAGATACCTGGACATTCAACACAGCAGGAAGACGCAGCTTCCAATCGGTTTCCAAATACCCCCCTAGCTGCCCTCAGACACCGCCAGCCCTTGTTCTGCCTCTAGGAGACTCCCAGAGCTGTGTGCATTTCAACCGGGCTGTGTTTGGGGACGTGGCGAGAGATGGTAGCATTTTCTGAATAGACAGTGTGGGCACTGGAAGAAGCATAAAATTAGGAGTTCACTGACTGGAGCTTGAGCCCTAGTTCCCGCAGTGAAAACCTGATCTGGACTTGCACGCAAGCCTCTGAATGTTGGCTCCGTTCTGCCACACTGTGGCCTGTGCCTTTTAGTAAGTCCTTCTCTGCTGTGTGTTCGTTCAGCTAAGAGAGTTGCGTCAAAAATAAATAAATAAGTCCTTTAACTTCTCTGCGCCTCGGCCTCCTCACTTGCAAAATGGATGCTATTACCAACCTCCTAGGGCTGGACTGAGGATTGAGTGAAATAATGCCCAATAGAGGAGCTGGCACAATGCCCGATACAAATACTGCCGCAATAAATGACACAGGCACTGTTACTCTTTTCTCTCTAAGCTTCAGTTTTCACACAAGAAAAAAATTGGGGGCAGGGATAATACAGATCCTTCTAGCTTCCCAGGGTAGTTGTGACTGTCTGATGAGATCCTGTGTGTGAAATCACTCCCACCCCTAAGAATGCGAAGTTTTCATCAGTTTTATCAGGTTGGCGCATGAGGGCCCTCCATCTGGTCCACACCAGGGTGGGGAAGTATGGGGAGGAGTGGATTGGGTTTGATGTGAGATGAGGTAAGGAAGGCCCCGAGAACCCAGCTCAGGACTGAGAGGAGACACCAGTGATGAGTACACTAGACGTGGCAGAGTACTGGGAGAGGTCGCTCTAATAAAGTAATGAGTCCGGGCGCGGTGGCTCGTCCCTGGAATCCCAGCACTTTGGGAGGCTGAGGTGGACGGATCACAAGGTCAGGAGTTTGAGACCAGCCTGGCCAACAGAGTGAAACCCTGTCTCTACTAAAAATACAAAAATTAGCCGGGCATGGTGGCAGGTGCCTGTAGTCTCAGCTTCTCGGAGGCTAAGGCAGGAGAATCGCTTGAACCCGGGAGGTGGAGGTTGCGGTGAGCCAAGATCACACCACTGCACTCCAGCTTGGGCAGCAAAGTGAGACTTCATCTTAAAGAAAGAAAGAAAGAAATGAGAAAAGGGATGGATAGGAAACCAAGAAAAATCTTCTGGAATGTTCCTGTACTGGCTGTGCGGAGAGGGTGAGTGGTCTGACTGCTGCCTCCCAGATGAGCAGGGCAAGACCAGGAAACGAGTCCCCTGCGCTGAGCTGGGCCCCTCCGTGCCCCACATCACCCTCTCAGGCGCTACAGAAATACACACAGCACTGGGCGCGCGGGTGCAGGAAAAAATAGGTACCCTTGCCCTGAAGATTATGCTTCTCATCCTAAAACACCAGACATCTTCATTTTTTAACTGCTGCTGGGAACTAGAAGAAAATCGGTTTTTTTTGTCCTTTGAGGGAATTCTAAGAATGTCTGGGCTACTCAGTTGAAAGCTGGGTTAAAAGCATGAAGTTAAGCTATATGATTTTCTTAAGACATGAAGAAATTCTTTCTTTTCCTGCCGTGTGCAGGATGTTATTGCTTTAGATTGAAAACACAGACTTCTCACTCAAGATAGGGAAAGAAAATGGAGTGGGAGAACCAGGATAGCCAGAAAGCTCTTCCAACCGAGCGCCACTCCTGGCTCCTGCACAAGTGGGCCTTGGCTTGACAGAACCATCAGAGCCTTCATGGGAGCGTCTCTCACCTCCTGGTTCTTCCGTATCTTCCTGCCTCTGCTTGGGTGCCTCAGCCTGGCTCCAGGTCTTAAACGGGGGAAAGAGCTTGTTTTGTGTACAGGTTGTGTAATATACAGTGTCAAAAAAAATGGAGGGTTGACAACTGGCCCAGTACATGAAGTAGAATCATCTACTGCTAATTGCATAAACTATCCCTGCGTAGTTGCCACGGATGATATTCTCAGGGTACAGATGAGGCGGAGTGGGTCTCGGGGGGTTCAGAGTCCCTCGTTTGCTCAGAGTTTCCCCTGAGAGAGAACCAGAGCATGGATAGAATTGGAATGCCCCAGAATTCAGGGGTTGTCTGCTCCGATGATCATGTTTATTCATGCTTTTTGGTGATGAGAGGTCTTAACACTTGTAAATAATTATACTTTATAAGAACACATCCAATAATGAGATACTACTCAGCAAGGAAGAGGAATAAATGTGCATGCAACATCATGGAGGAATCTCAAATGTATCACGTTAAGTGAAAGAAGCAAGACTCAAAAGGTTACATACTGTAGGATTCCATTTAGGAGATACTCTGTTTTTTTTTTTTTTAAGGAGACGAGACCTTGCTACTGCTCGTGCCCATGCTGGAGTGCAGGGGGTATTCACAAGCACGACTGCATTACTGATCAGCGCAGGAGTGTTACCTGCCCTGTTTTTGACCGAGGTGGGTTCACCCCTCCTCAGGCTACCTGGTGGTCCCTCACTCCCTTGATGCTAAGCTTACTGCAGACACCTGATCAGCAGCGCACACTGTACTCCAGAACTCCTGGGCTCAAGCCATCCTCCCGAGTAACTGGGACTACAGGCATGTGTCACTGTACCCAGCCTATGAGATATTCTGGAAAAGCCAAAACGATAAGAACGGAAAACAGATCTCTGGTTGACAAGGGCTGGGGAAAGGGACTGACTCCAAAGGGGCATGAAGGCATGTCTGGGGCGATGGAACTCTTCTGTACCTTCATTGCTGTGGTGCTTACGTGATTACAGGTGTGTAAGGGTCAGGACTCGTAAGACTGCACACTAAAAAGCACATTGCACTCTATGTAATTACACCTCCATAAACATGACTAATTTTTTTTAACTATTAACAAAGATTGACTGATTTATATGTTGGAATGTTTAGAATAAGGTATACAGATTTTTGCAACTTATTTACAAAGTATTAAAAATAAGATTTATCAGAGGATTCAGATATAGGGTGAGGTATGCAATGAATCAAGTACAGTAGATTAGTAATGCTAGAATGTAGGTGGTAGTTATATGGATATTCACTGTATGATTATTTCAACTTTGTATGAAATGTATTAATAAGAAAATGTTGGTAAACATTTAAAAATACATCTAATGCATTTTCTTCACCATGTATACCATTTAGAGGGTTGCTCGTAGACCCACACACTTGCTTTCATATTCTCTGCTGAGTTCAAGAGTATTCTCCCTCTCCCCTTCAAACCATCCTAATAGGCGTCAAGTTTCCCCTTGGTCCAGAGGGGAAGAGCTCTTGGGGTTCTGTGCCGACTCACTTACATGAGTTTACTGTCCTCCCTTTCATACAGTATCAGCAAGCGAATCCTTGAGGGTGTTTTTTTCACTTGCTTGAAAATGGAAGGACTGGATGAATTTCACTCAATTTGTAACAAACCTCAGGGAACAAGCTTTGGGCAGCAGCAATTCAAACTGTTACCAAGTATCTCAGACTCTGTTTTTCTTGATATAACCTGCTTCTTTCTGCAGGCTCAGGCTTTGCTTGCCACCTGCTCCCAAGCACAAGAACCTCTCTGATGCGTCAGAAACCAGGCACCCCAGGAGCCCACCCTTGAGGGGATTGTAAATGGTCCTGTTTCCAAATCACCCTCTGTTTGGTGGAGGATGAAAAGATCTCCCCTTCAAAGGGTGTGTGACGGATAGTTTTTTGAAAAATAGGTATGCCTTCTCCTGATTACTCTGACCTTTGAAATAGCCCAGTTTCCATCTGGAAACAGAGAGGGCAACACAGCATGGCTGCAGAGTCACAGACGTCAGTCTCCATAAGTAAGCACATGGACATTTCAGTTCCCACCCCATACAATCCACTTTACAATTAGAATCATTTTTAAATATTTAAGTGAATCAGATTGGATACACCTAAAGCGCCCAAACTCTACAGGCTTTCATTTGGATTTGGCTATACAGATCCTGTCTGAAGAAATTTATTGCTATTTATGGACATAAAAAGTTACCCAAGTTATCTGGCAAAATGAAACAGTTGTAGAACATGGTATTATTCTGATCCCATTAAAAAATATACTTAGGTCAATACTTTGGGAGGCCAAGATGGGAAAACTGCTTGAGCTCACAGGTTCAAGACCAGCCTGGGCAACATAGCAAGACTCTGTCTCTACAAAAAATTAAAAATGAGCTGGGCATGGTGGCACATGCCTGTGGTCCCAGTTACCTGGGAGACTGAAGTGGGAAGATAACTTGAGCCCATGGGTTCAAGGCTACAATGAGGCTCCACACCCCTGGGTGACACAGTGAGACCCCATCTCAAAAAAAAAAAAAAAAAAAAAAGTTTTACGGTTTTAGCTCTTATTTGTAATGTTTAAAATAATATTTAACTTAAAGGGCTGTAATCTATTGACATCACGGTTTATCTGAGGCTCACATTGTCCCGGTTTTGCCAGTAGAAACTCCTCCGAGGCAGCTCCCATATCCTTTCGACGGATTCCCTGAATTTTTTGAGCACTTCTTTATTTTCTGGCACAAGATGTTTCAGGCTCATCTTGTGCTTTAACTGCTCCAGCCCTAGAATCAGCATTTTTCCAGGGAGGCCTCATTTCTTTTGGTGTGAGTAATATTTAAAAACCAAGATCTGGGTACTAGGTTGCTCATTGCTATTGGGCATTACTGCTTCTAGATCCTTTGAGTGGACAGAGCCAGGAAATAACTGTCTGTCTGTCAATCTAGATTATTCTAATTCCACTGCAACAAATAGGATTCTTTTTTGTCTTCACTCATTTTATGTTTGTCATCTGCCTTCTCCCACAGTGAGAACTCTGGCTCCCAATACGTCATTAGGTACTTGTTTGCTTAGTTCTACAATACACAAAATAGTTTTAAAATTGTTGTAATTGTGGTCTACAAAAAACAAATCTGCTAAACGGAGTTTAAGATTATTTTTATTACTTTTTTTTTTTTTTTTTTTTTGCTTTTTAACTGAGCATATTTAGCCCAAGTATTGTGTTCAGATGTTACTTGGGTTAAGTCTTTTCTTTTCCTTCCATGTAGTTGTGCTACTCATTCGAAATATAGTTAATTGATTTCAACTTGTACTTTTTGCATTCAATTTGCATTTTTTCCTCATACCTGTTTATTTAATTTTATTTTTGAATGTGTAGAGAATGGATAATGTTTTAAAACAAAAACTATACAAAAAATATATATTTATGTGTTATATTTTATAAAAGAAATGGGAATGCTATGCTGTCCAGGGTGGGGGCTGGGAATTTTAGGTGACTTTTTCTCTGTTGTATGTTTCTGTATTGTTTGATTTTTATACAACATGGGCATATTAGCTTTGTATCAGATGAAAACAAAATCAAGACTTATTTTTTGATGCTACTGCCCAAGCTCAAAGTTTGGACAACTGTGGGAGGAGGGCAGGAGGGGCAAGGTGTGTGTATATAGTTAACATATTATTATGCAGTGAAACAATTTCTTGGATCTTGCTATTTCAGAGGAAAACCTGGTGGTCCCATAGTGGGTTGAATCTAGGCTAACATCTTTCAAGATACTTTCCATTCCCTAAGATCCTCCTTACCCTCAACTTCATACACTAGTTTAATGCTTCAGAGAGAATTGGCTATCCTGGTAATTTTGTGCTACCAACCAGAGACCAAGTCATCATTCTAGTGATTAACTTTAGGGCTCTTTAGATCCCTCATCAAACAAACAACCTGAGAATTCGACTTCAGAACCCATCGAGGCTTTGAGTTCTCTAATCCCCCTGCTGCTTGCATTTTCTTTTTTCCGATTGTTAGCTGTATTTATACTGCCTGCTGCTTCCTCTCCTTTCCTTTTCCCTCCACACCCTCTCTTTTGTCCATCCTTGGCTGGAGACAGCTAAAATATCTGTCCAGATCATGTACATACAAAGAGAGCACTTTCTCAAACAACGGACCTCCTTGAATTATTCGAAGTACCTTCCATTCTCCAGTTTCCCATCGTTTTTCTTCCTTGACAGTATAAACTGGAATGGGACATTTGGCAATTGTACCCATGGATTTAATCATTCAGGCAGGAAGGAGGAGGGTAAGCCTTCTACAGAAGCAATTATTCTTCTGAATGATGAGAAAATAGGTAACACCTTGTTTGAAGGCATATAAATAATTTTTATGCCAGTATAAACACTAGGGTTCCTAAAACGAAATGCAGTATCATTCTCTGTAATTGGCAGATCTGTTGGTAAACAAGATTCAGGACTGGGGAGAAACCCAGGCCTTGTGGGGCCCAGCTGGCTGTTGATGGGTAAATTTAGCAGGTGTCTAGACTGAAACCCAGGAAAATATGTGACCTATGAATTATACAGAATATTCTAAAAGGCTTCTTTCTGTTTTATACTTAGAGTAATCCCCTCACTGACCTCCTCTCAAATATTTAAGCCTATAGCTTAAAGGAAACAGAAACCAAGAGAGGAATTTGCCTGGTATATTCTTCTCCGCTTCAGAGCAGAGAAGTCTAGTCTGAAGCCTAAAATCGCAGGACAAGGGACTTGTCGGTCAGTAGCACTTCCGATGGTCAGAACAGCAGCAAGAGACCAAATCAACACGTTGGGAAAGGCAGCAACACAGTTTCTGCTGCGGTCTAGGACACTTGGGTGTTTGTATCTACATTGAAAAGCTCAGTCTGCAACCATAGTGCCTCCCCATGCGGGTACAAAATCCCAGAGGGGAGGAGACCTGGGAAGAAACATGAGTGTTGCCAAGGCCTGGCCCTTGCCAGGTAACAGGTAAGCCGGGACAGAAAGCCGATAGGAAGCTGGGCTGCTCTGTAAACTGACGCTGGATCTCTCTGCAGGCCAGGGCCATCTGCAGAGTGGGTGGCCTTGTGCAGCTGGAGGACTCTGGGAAAGCTGCCCACATAGTCTTCCTATCCCAGCCCCTATGTCTCCCTGAGATCTTGGCCTCAGTGTCTCATGTGAAGACAGAGGTATTTAGAAGAAAATCGAAACCTTTCTGTGAATCAGAGTGGCTTCCAGCGCTGCACATGCGGTGAGGAGTAGCCAGCTAGGTCCTTACCTCCTTGCGTAGAATTGTCAGCCCAGGATGGCGGCAGACAGGAGCGCTCTCCTTCTAAGTCACACCCACAGCCCGAAACAGTCCAGCGCGTGGTCTGTGGGCGTCAGACTGCTGCCTGACCAGGTCCCCTTGCCCAGTCACAGTTAAGAATGCCATCACACTGAGTCAGGAAAACGGCCAAGGAAGCGAAGCAAGACAATTAAGTCTCGTTGACACTGGGAGGAAGTCGCCAGCAGTATCTTGGAGACGGCAGATTGCCTAATCTCAAGTGCATATCAGCTTTGTCACCGTTGTCTTTTCAGTGGACAGAGAAAATTCATTTCCATTCCTTTGATTGGAGTTCACACAAAGTGCTCACCGGCAGCCTCCTCCATCAAAGCTCTGCCTAACAGAGTTCAACTGGTTTTCTTTTCTCAGACAGCATTTACTTTGTCACCTAAGCTGGAGTGCAGTGGCATGATCGTAGCTCAGTGTAACCTCCATCTCGTGGGCTCCATCAGTCTTCCTGCCTCAGCCTCCCGAGTAGCTGGGATTACAGGCGCATATCACCATGCTCATTAACTTAAAAAAATTTTTTTTATAGAGATAGGATCTTGCTATGTTGCCAGGGTGGTCCCTAATTCCTGGCTTTGGCCTCCCAAAGTGATCCTTCCACCTTGGCCTCGCAAAGCATTGGGATTACAGGTGTGAGCCACCACACTAGGCCAGAGTTCAACTTTTTGAAGAGACTAAACAATGATTTCCACATGGGCTCTGCCATCTGGTTGCATTTACTTGTACTGAAAACCCCTGGAGATCCTCTGTGGGGGCAAACACTCCTTTTTCCTGGAAGAACAGGAGTCCCACCCCTAGGGCCTAGATTGGTTGTTCTCTGGTGCGTGTGTTGCCTCCTGTGTGGGGTGCAAGCCAGCCGAATGTGAGGGTGGGGTGCACGGCTGAGGAAGTCGGCTATGTCTTCTCCAGAATGATGTTGATCCTGTTATTTTGGGAAAAGTTGTGGAGGTGGCAATGGTAAGCCCTTCATGCTGCCTCAAATGCGACTGGTACCATTTGTAGGCCCTCAGTTTGCGATAGCTGCATTGCCAGGCACTGTGCTAGGCACTTGACATATTTTACGTCTTTTAATCCCCCCAATAACAAAGGGTGGTATCACTATAATAACCAGTTTAAGGTTGAGGAAGTGGACACTTGGGGAGGTAGAATAAATTGCCCACAGGCCGACAGGTAAGAAGCTGTTGAAGTAAGATTTCAAGCCAAATCTCCCGGTTGTCAAAGCTTATATACTTTTCAGGTTTCTTTCCTTTAAAGCCCCCTACCCCCAGCTGTGGCAGACTAAAGGGGAGAAAGACTCACGGGGCACCCAGTTATCTGTGCCTGCCTCTCATTCCCACGCCCTGCGCCGACCGTGCTGTCATCATGTAGAAGGCCCAGGCACCCACGGAGCTGTGGCTCTGTCTGAACTCCTCTTTACCCAGGCAGGTCACAGGTAAGCAGCTTGACAGGGTTTCCAGGGCACCAGATAGGCCCTCCTCCCAAATGTCTGCTCAGTATCACACGTGTGTCTTTGCAGTCATCTTTGGCCTCTTTTTAAAATTCAAATATTCCTAAGAAGGGCAACACATGACTGTTCTCAATCAAACCTTGGTTTGATTATTTGTTTTTACTATACTGCTATGAACTAGAACAGAAAATAATCTAAATATTTCATTACAGATTCTGGGGGTGAAAGAAAGAAGTGAGGAAGGCATAGGGGAGATGGACTTTGAGATCCATTGCTTTAATATCAGTTTAATTTTGATGGAACCCAAATGGTTATTGAGTAGATGAGGTGCTAGGTATTTTGCTAAGGATGATAGGCATGCAGAGCATATTACGGATTGCTTCTTACCTGGGAGACTTGAATATGGTTCAGGTATTAAATAACATGTGGGGATTATTGTCAGTTTTATTAGGCAGTTATGTAAAGTCTTTATTTTTTAGAGATGCTGTTACTAAAATGTTTAGTGTAGAGATGTCATATTGTCTGATTTATTTTTTAAATGTTTCAACAGGAATGTAGATGAAGCAAATATGGCAAAATGTTAACAATGGTTCAATTTAGTTGATAGATTTATGGGATTCTATATGGGATTCATTATACTATTTTCTCAACTTTACTGAATGTTTGAAAATTTTCATAATAAAAGTAAAGCAAAAACCAATGAGCAAACAAAACAACCCAAAAACCCAAAACTTTCCGTTAGCTCAAAATCCAAGTTCTATTGCAAAGATGACAATTAAGTTTTGTAGTAAGCAGAATTTGAAGATGGCTCCACCATTCTTGCCTCCAGCATACAGGCCCTGTGTAATTTTCTTCCCTTGGGTATAAATATGATGAGATTTTACTTCTGTGATTAGATTGTGTTATATGGCAAAGCTGAGAGATTTTGCAAATGTAATTAAAGTCCTTGATCAGTCCATTTTTAACTAATCAAAAAAGACATTATCCTGGATGGGCTGACCTAATGAGGTGAGCCCTTTAAAGAAGAGTCTATAAGCAGCAAAAGATCCTTGCTGGCCTTGAGGAAGAAAACTGCCATGTTGTGGAGAGGGTCATGCGGCAGGGAACAGTGGGTGGCCTTTAGTTGCTGAAGGCCTTGCGCCTACCACTGCGAGGAACTAACTTCTTTCCACAACCATTGAGCTTGGAAGAAGACCCTGAGCCTCAGATGAGATTGTGGCCTCAGAGGATACCTTGATGGCAGCCTTGGGAGACCCTGAGTAGAGAATCCAGCTACTTCATGCCCATGGAAGTTACAAGATTAAAAAAATGTATGTTGTTTTAAGACAATAAGCTTATGGTAATTGTTATAAAGCACTAGAAAGCAAATATAAATTTCAACCAATGAGGCAATTCTAATTGATCAGACACAGCAGCCTAAGGTACTGGATTAGAAAGGATTCCAAGCCAGAGCCTGGTCTCCTTGGGAGGAAAAAGAGAGCTGTGTCTCTCTTTTTTTTTTTTTTCCTTGGGAGGAAAAAGACTAGCAGTGTCTGCATAGGCATAGAAATGGAGAGTGCTAGCACGTCCCTCCTAATGCCATTCAAGGTCCCTCAGTGTATTTAAAGGAAGGAGGTTTACTAACTTATTTTTCTTAATGACAGAATAACCCCAAAGGCTTATAAAACTTGAGTCCCCAAGCTGGAGGGAATCCTGACCTATCAGAAAAGCTTCAGAGAAAGAAGACAGGAAACATTATCAAAGCAGATTTTAGTAGTTGCAAAATATTGTTGAGGGCCACCCTTGCAGGATGATGTTTGCAGTAATAAGCTTCCTTCCCTTGCAGGTGTCCTCACTCTTTCTTTCCACTTTCTCTAACTTGCTGCCCGTAAACATGCACAGATCTTTTGTGAGTTGGAAAAAGCAGCCCTCCAAAGATGTCACTTGATCCTTTCCTACTTCTAAGTCACACTGACTCTCATGCAGCAGGGCTCCTGACCAACCTGGAAGAATGTCAGAATTCCTTCCTTAGACACTATGCCAAAGAGGTCAGTACCAGCCTGTTTCATGCTGAGCTTACATTCAACATCAATTAAGATATCATTTCATACGAAAACTGCAGAAATCAGCGCAGTAGTCAGATGTTAGTCTCAACATTTAAGTAAATCTCTGTGGTAAAGCAGGCTGTTCGCATGTAGTTCTTGTTTTAAGAGTATAGGCCGACTTCCCATCCGTACTAGTGAAACCATGCAGATCTGTAATCCAGCTTTTCTCAGTGATGCATTCCACCACGGAGGTAAAGTATGAAAACTGTAGGATCACAACTATTTTCCTATAGAGATAGAATGAGGTTTCACAAAAGCTGGAGTTTAAATTTAAGGTAGGCATAAGTAAAAGAAACATGGTCAGGAAGGTAAAGGCCCTGAGAAAATTACTGAGGCCTTCTTCAGTTATATCAAAAAAAAAAAAAAGAAATATTCTACTTCATGCAGATGATTTCCTTGTCTTTGAATTGTCATTTGGAATCCAACCAGCCCAGCTTGCCTCCTAAACTAGTAGACTGTGACTATGTCAGACACATGTTCCAAACCAGTCATTCATCTTAATTTAACTGTCTATACCAGGAGCTTTTAACACATGAGGAAGAGTTGCCAACCTATAATTAGGCATAAAGAACACTGTGATGGACTTCTGTTTTTTTTTTTTTTTGCATTGGAGATTCGCTCTTGTTGCCCAGGCTGGAGTGCAGTGGTGAGATCTCCATTCACTGCAACCTCTGCCTCCTGGGTTCAAGCGATTCTCCAGCCTCAGCCTCAAGTAGCTGGTCTTACAGGTGCCTGCCACCACATCAGGCTAATTTTTGTATTTTTATTAGAGACAGGTTTTACCATATTGGCCAGGCTGCTCTCGAACTCCTGACCTCAGGCGATCTGCTCACCTCGGCCCCCCGAAGTGCTGGGATTACAGGCATGAGCCACCACACTTGGCCTGGGTGATGGACTTCTAATGAGAACAGCACCTAGCACATAAACCAGGGCTTGTCACATTTTGCCGCAGGACACTGGTATTATATATTTAAAACTCAAAGAATAAACTGTCAACATTTAAATTTGAGAGTTTTCACATAGAAATTAGTATTTCTTTTTTTGAAAAGTCGGAAAATCTATCACCCTGTACCCCATTCCTCATGGAAACCTTCTGATGGTGTCGAAGGCTGGGTGCCCCTCTGTGACGGGACACATTCTCCCACTTGCGGCACTCTCCACCACTCCCTG
The DNA here is from genome assembly GCA_963574635.1 of Cheracebus regulus. NCBI lineage: Eukaryota > Metazoa > Chordata > Mammalia > Primates > Pitheciidae > Cheracebus > Cheracebus regulus. Next base: position 140,792 of record CAUYQU010029247.1, read on the forward strand.
CGGCTTGCTCATCCTGAGGCCAAATGTCAGCTGTAATCTAGCGTCATGGTTTCACTATCATTTTTCTCACAACAGACACAGGAAGAAAGTGAACCGTTCCTTACCCCTGTGAAAACAGACCCCTTTCACTCATTCATCTCGCAGTCCAGCCCCTACAGTCTTTTGAATTTGGGACATCTGAGATACATAAACATCTCCAGCAACAGACACACACGAATTTGTTACTTGTTCATGGGAAATGGTCTTGGCATGCATTTGGAAGGCTTCTTCATTCTCAGATTACTCCAACACTGAAAACTCCCTTTCGGTTAGAGTTCTTGGCTACTCAGCTGTGAGTCTGATAATTTAAGAAGCGTACAACTGGGTCTTTTAAAGGAAATAAGACTCACTGGTCCTTGACTTTCAGCTCATCCAGCGACACCGCTCATAACCTGTTTGATTCAGATGTTCCATTTTTTCCCCACGGTAATAAACAAAAATTCCAATCCACATGACTCCTCAACCCACCGAAATATGTATTTGCATTTTCCATCTAGATGGAGAAATAGGCCCTGTGGCCCTGTCTTGCTCACCAGTTGAGACGAAATGGATCTGGATCGGGTTACGTGTAACTCGGATAGGGCTGGGAAAGAAAGAGGAAGAGAGAGAGGGGAGAAAATAGGGACGTCCCCTGGGAAAGGGAGCGCAGGAGGTGGAAGGCAGGAGGAAGGGGCAAAGGCTGGGGAGCGCGGCAGCGCGCAGGGCATGGGTGCGTTGCGGGCAAGTGTGCAAAACCAGGGCAGAGCGTGGGCAGCCCCCGCCGGGCACTCACGGTTGAGCCGCCGCCTCCGGATCCTGTCCCTCCATGGCCTGTTTCTGATCCAGTGTAATCGCGAAGGTAACACCATGGTCCCGAGAGAGCGGCCTAAACCCTGCGCATGGCAAAGGAACAGAGGGTCTTGCAGCGATCCCGGAAGTTGAGTCCAGACGTATGAAAAAGAAAACATAAAACCTGTTTGTTTTTTTAAGTACTTGAGGTTTCCGCTGACTTCTTTTCTCTTGTGGCTTGCCTTGCCTTGCCTTCCCTTAACTCCGACTGGCCCGAAGGCAGCTGCCGTGCTGGGCCGCGCTGGCCTCCTGGGCCATGTTTTATGCATGAAGATGATGGCGCGGTAATTTATTCGGGCAGAGGCGATCAGCGGGCTCCTGTGTCTGCCCTGGTCAGAGGAGCCGGGCCGTAGCAGGGGCGGCAGGTGTGTCTGACTGCACGGAGGAATGGCCTGAAATGGAAATCCCTCTCTGCAGGCAGAAATGAAGAGCAGAGCTTTGCTGCCAGAGCTGCATCATGGCGACACCCCTTACATTTTAGGGTGCATTATTTATTTCCTGCTGGGCCTCTGGTACCTACAAGAGTGCCTGGCACTTGGTAGGTGAGCAATAAATATTTGTTGAATGAAGGAATGATTCGGCGATAACCAACACAGGTGATTTCCAGCACATACCTTCCTTTTCAGCAGTTAATCTGCCCAATGCACTGTCTTCAAATATGTCTGTTTGAATTTTCTCACCCATTCTTTTTCTCCACGATCACACTTGCCCCTCGCCTACCCATTCACGCTTCAAAACCTCATTTTACCATGAGGCTTCCCTGCAGCCACAGACATAGGACTGTCCTCCACGCACCTGTCACCTGCGGCTGGCCTGTGTCTGCACTGCCTGAATTTGTTAGGCCTTTTGTGTTTTCTCTGGCTTCTTTCAAAGCACACATTCGGGCTGAAGGAGGTAGCTCACACCTGTAACCCCAGCGCTTTGGAGGCCGAGGTAGGAGGATTGCTTGAGGCCAGGGCAACACAGGGGACCCTATCTCTAGAATCAATTTTAAATTAAATTAGTAGGTCATGGTGTGTGTCTGTAGTCCCAGCTACTCAGGTGGCTGAAGCAGGAGGATTGCCTGAGGCCAGAGTTCAAGGCTGCAGTGAGCTATGATTGCACTATTGCTCTCCAGCCTGGCCAACAGAGCCAGACCCTGTCTAAAGAAAAAAGAGGAAAGAAAACAATTTTCCCACATTCAAATAGTAAGCTTCTTGGTGGTAAGAACTGTATATTCCTCTTTCTGAGCTGCAACATACAGGGGTTTACATGGGGAACTGGTACATCAAGGGGTGGTTTGGGCCAGTTTTAGTCAGACCCCCAAATTTCCGTTAGCAGCTCCTCAAACTTCCCCAAGTAAAAATACACTCTAACTAAATACATTATGTTGGCTGTAATAGAATCCTTAGGTGCCCCAGCCTGTTCCAAACATGTGGCTGTGCTGAAGCCTCTCTTACACAGATACTCTAAAGCTGCCCCTGGCAGGGGAAGCTCAGTACATTGATTACTTATTTTGTTTCCAGCTTTTCCTCTGTGCAATGTCAGATTGCTCCAGAGAACAGAAAGTTACTGATCAAGGCCTCAGGAGTAGTCTTGCTGTGAAGATGACACTGAAAAAAGTCACGCCCAAGTTACCAAATTTAGCCCAAGATAATCCATAAACTTGCTGACGGCAGAAACTCTGTCATCTATCTTTTGCGTCTCTCATGGTGCCACAAGCAGAGGAATTGGGGAAAAGTGCCAAGAGATGGGAGTCAAGGGGCTTGTAATTGCAGCTGACCAGTTAGTGCTTTAGGCACGTCTCTTAGTCTGGGTGTCTTGTTTTCTTCACTTGAAATGGGAATGACCTTCAGATTTCAGAGTCGTCAAGATGATATGAGAGCAAGTAACTCTTTAGGAATTGAGGGGTATTGGACTGGCATCCAAGAGCTCAGGCTCCTCTTCTGTCACTCTGTCTGGTGGTAAAGAGAGTATATTCCAGAGCAGAAATGCCTGGGTGCAAACTCTTAGCAGCCTGTTTCGTATCTTCATGACAATGACATCCTATGCCTCAGTCTCCTAATCTGTAAAATGGGTTTAAGAATGAGGGCTGCTGCCTTAGGGTTACACTGATGATGTCATGAGTAAATACGTGCTAAAGACTAAGAATTGTGTTTAGCATAGAAGAATTTCTCAGAGTTTTCAGCAGCTATTATTAACTAGCCATGTGACTTCATGAAAGTTGGCAAATTCCCTGGGCCTCTGTTTCCTTATCTGCAATATAAGGCGTTTTGGGACACTTTATATCAGAAGTCCTGTGTGTTAGTTTTCTACTGCTGCTGTAACAAATTATCACAAATTTAAAGGCTTAAAACAACACAGATTTATTATCTTTCGGTTCTGAAAGTCAGCGTCTGAAATGGGTCTTATGGGGTGAAACAAACATGAAAAAATGCTCCACATCAGTAATTATCAGAGAAATGCAAATCCAAGTCACAGTGAGAAACCATCTTACACCGGTCAGCATGGCTATTATTAAAAAGTCAAAAAACAACAGATGTTGGTGAGGCTGCAGAGAAAAGGGAACACTTATACACTGCTGATGAAAATGTCAATTAGTCCAGCTGCTGTAGAAAGAAGTTTGGAGATTTCTTGAAAACTTAGAAATGCCATTCTATGTGGCAGTCCCATTACTCTGTATATACTGAGAACAAAACAACTTGTTCTACCAAAAAGACACACTCACATGTTCATCACAGCACTATTCACAATGGCAAAGACACACCAAGCCAACCTAGATGCCTCACAGTGGTGGACTGAATAAAGAAATGTGGTACATATACACCACGAAATACTACACAGATATTAAAAAAATGAAAGCATATCCTTTGCAGGAACATGCATGCCACTGGAGGCCATTATCCTAAGGAATTTAATGCACGAACAGAAATCCAAAGACTGCATGTTCTCGCTTGTGAATGGGCGCTAAACATCGGGTACTCATGGACTTAACGATGGGAGCAATAGACATTGGGGACTCCTAGAGCAGGGAGGGAAGGATGAGGGCAAGGTCTGAAAAACTAACTGTTGGGTACTATACTCAGTACCTGGGTAGCAGGATCCTCATACCCTAAACTTCAGCGTATCCTGCACATGTACATCCTGAATCTGAAAAAACGTTGGAAGAGAAAAGAAAACTATATTTGGGAGACCTTGAAATGGATATTGTTCTAACAGTCTCCTCTGTTCTGGGTTTCTACAATTGTTAATTGCAGTACATTTCTGTTCTATATGGTACTTAACATAAATCAAATCAGATAGCTGCCCAGTAGGCAAATTCGAGATGAGAGCAATCTCAGAGAAGCTGTCAGGGTACTGTGACTATGTTCCCTCCATCACCTTCTTTCATTACACAGCTCTTGAAATTCTGTGCAAGCAATTAACTTGAATGTGATACAAAAAAATCAAGTGTTTTTTTTTCTTCTTCTTTTTTTTTTTTTTTGCAATCAGCATCAGACCTTCTTTCTTCTCATTAAGCCACACATTTCCTAAAGCTTCTGCTGCATGACTCACCACTGTTTCTGATGTACATAATTTACAACAGCAGAGGAGAGAGAACAGCAGGCCAGAGGGGGCGGAAAGTACAGTTAGGTCTAAAATGAGAGGCAGTTGAAAAGTTTGCATTGTCTCTGCTCTTGTGAATTTAAATACAGATCTTGCCAGTTTCCTTGTTATAATCGTAGAGAGCCTGGCGGGTGGGTGTTCGGAACAAGAAGTGGAGGACTTGCAACCATCTTTTCTTGCTGTTTCCGGTCAGGTTGGCCATGCTGGATATCTGTGGCTCATACGTAGGGCTCCCTTTTCTGACTTTTCATGCATTATCCTTTCTTTTATCAGGTAGACACTCATAAATGCCTGGAATAAACAGCTTTGTGGGGTGTTATTCTCCCAAGGAACGTTTTCATTTGTGCTAAGTGTAGAACATCCATTTTTACTTTCTTGGGCTTGCCTTGCTGTTAAATTTTCATAAATCTCAAAATTTCACGGTGGAAGCATATAGAGTCTGCAAGGAGCAATGTGTTTAAGAGAATATGGGGCGAAAGGCATAATTATGTGATCCTTTCTTCATTTTTCCTTCAACTCACTCTCACTAAATGGAAGCTAGATGTTAGACTCAGGAGAAAAACAGCATGTCTGTTTCTACTTTAAAACCATCCTGGGGAGAGACAGACCTTCGGTGACTCAGTGGAGAATGGCAGCTGCTGAGCCACAGTACGCTGTGTGACTTTTAGGGAAAGTCAGTGAGGAAAACTTGGTATTATTTTAAAATAAAAGCTTACCAAGCACCAGGAGCAAAATGACAGCACAGCACTTGAATTATTTCTCTTCTGTGGCAAATACGCACAAAAAGAACATAAGGTCTCAGTTTGCTCTTTGGAAATTGAAATAGGAGTGGGAGTCAGGTTCTCATTGTGGGTATGTGGCTATCTACACGTGTTTATTGAGCACTTATGGAGAGAGAGGCTGTGGGTTTCAGGCTTTTAATCGACATGTGGTTTTATTTTATTTCCCCTACATTCTTATTCATGAGGAGTTATTAGCAATCCTACTTTACATATAAAAAAGTAAAAGTTAAAGAATAGTTACTCTAAATAAACACATGGAGTACTTCATATATGTTAATTCATATGATTGTCATATGATAATCCCATGACCATTCTGCAGATAGGGAAATAGGCACAGAGAAGTTTAGTAACTTGCCTTGGTCACACACCCAGCAAGTGGCTGAAATGAGATTTGAATTCAGGTAATCTGGCTCTAGAATCCATATCCACAACCTAGAGTAACTTTTCAAATTAGGTAGATAAACATTGCAGTGTAACCATTCATTCATAACATTTTATTTTTAAGACATGTACCATGTAGCTTTGACAAAGGCAATTATTGAATAATAAGGAGTTAGAAAATTGGACAGCTATTAGAGAATTACCCTAGACAACCGCATATCCAAATGTCTCATTTTACAGAAAATGAAACTGACACTCAGATTAGGAGACACCTCCCAGCTGGGACAGCGGGTTGGTAGACCAAGACCAAATGGTACCCTCCTTCTCCCCAGACCTCAACTCAATGCCCGTCCACTGCTGCTCCAGTCAGAGTTTGTGGGATTCTTAAGGCTTAAACATTTTTGGAAGACAGTTTTTGTGGAATTGAGGCAGACAATTTTGGAGTGTGAAAGAAGCTGTGAGGCTAGAGAGAGGACAGTGTCTGCATCTTCTCTGCTTCTTCTAGTCAGACACAGCCCATGACTGCCCTCTCTCTCTTTGCTTGTCTTCCTCCCTGCCAGGCTGGCCTCACCAGCTTTTCCTGTCTTGGTGACGTCCTACCCAGTTGCTCGGGACATTGCCCTAGGTGCTATTCCGTGCTTCCTCGCCCTTATGTCCCACATTCAAACCAACAACTGACCCACCTGATTCTGTCTCCTAGTTGTTGATGAAAAGAATTAAACACTGTAAAATATTCTAAGAGATTTATTCCAGCCAAATATAAGTGACCATAACTTAGGACATAGCCCTCAGGAGATCCTGAGAACCTGTGCCTCAGGTGGTCAAAGCACAGCTTGGTTTGATACATTTTGGGGAGACATGAGACATCAATCTAATACATTTAAGCTATACATTGATTCAGTCCAGATAGGCCAAGTCAAAGTTGGGGTGGTGGGGAGGAGGGCCTGCGACCTCTGAAGCCCCAGAAGGAGTGTTCCAGTGCCCTTTTAGCTTTGCCATCTGTAGACGGCTTAAGTGTTAATAGCTCATGGACGGTCGGCGTGATAGCCTTTGCCCCTATACTCGAGGCACCCAAGTTCTTGTCTGGCGTCCAGGAGGAATGAGATTAAACAAATGAGTTGAAGATGGTGAAGGCAGGGGACTTGATTGCCAGTGAAAGAGGCTCTCAGCAGGAAGGGGAGGAAGACAGGGGATGGAGCAGGAAGGTAATCCTCCCCCGACGTCTGGCTGTCACCAGCCAGACTCCGCTCTGAAGTTATGCCATCAGGCTGTGCCTCTGAAGTCAAGCTGCTTCCCCCCAGCTTCCATCCGTGGTCTCTGATGTCCAGCTGCTGCTCCTCTCTGTGCTGGGTGAGCCTGGCGTTTTTACCAGCACAGGGTGAGGGGCAGCATGGGCCATGGGTGATTTTGGAAAAGGCAATATTTGAGCAGGAAAACGGGGACGTAAGTTCTCACTTTGGGCTGCAGTATCAGGATTTTCAGCTCGCAGGTGGGGACCTCCCCGGGGGCCTGCCCTCTTCTGCCCAGAATTTCCCTGCCTCTTGTTCCTATCAACAGTAACTAGGTGCGAACTTACTAATTTAGCACCCAGTGGCTGTCCCAAGAGCCCTCTAAATCTACAATCACTGGGAGGCCTCACTGAAAAGTCTTCCTTTCTGTGATTAAGGGGCCTATATTTTAGCTTTTAGAATAAATTATTGTGCAAATAGTGACCGATTGACATCAGCGGAGCGCAGGTGCCTTTATGAGTCAGAGTAGAGACAAGAGAGAAGTCAGTTTTCTCTCTTGATTAAATCAGCCCCGATGGAACCGCCTCGATGTAAACAGAGGAGCGTTTTTAAAGGAGTGATCTGTTTAACTTTTGTGGTGAGCTCCCTCTGGAGAAATATCTAGATGTAGAGGAGAAATATTGCCTTTATACTTAGTTTTAAAAGAGTTGCCTTTTCTTTGACCTTAATGCCATGAGATGTGGATCCTTTTCAGCCTTGGCAGAAGAGAAGGGGGTGAAAGACTCCACCATCGGAGGGCAGCTCTCTTCCTTTTACCTATAACTAAACCATGAAATCAGAATCTCTCAGAACTTCAGAGCCAATGAGACCTCAGATGTCACTGCCCCATACCTTCATTTCATGGTAGAGGGAACGGAGCCTCAGGAGGATAAATGTCTTCTCGACAGCCCCAAAACTAGTTAGTTCCTAAGGCATTATTAATAATTGTTGTGACTCATAGCTCAGGGCTCTTTCTATATTCACAAACCATTGCAAACCTGATTTTTCAGTTACGAAAGATAGATGTTTTCCAGCAATGTTTTAAACACTATTTTATGTGTGAGCAACCAGCATAACAAAGACCATCTTTTAAAACGTATGCTGTGAAACCAGAGATTCTCAAAAGTTCCATGCAGCGTGTTCCCAAAGGGACATCTGATTAGAGTAGCACGTATTCTTGTTTAGGTTGGAGGAGGAAGCAGTCGGAGGGAGATAAGGAAAGGAACAATAAGGAGCCTTTTCTTCCTGACATCTCTGCCAAGCCTCCTTGACTCATGAGAGTGTCCAGCCTGCCTGAGGAAAATTGTCCCCGTAGCCCAAAGCTTTCTTCCTTATGAGGTTAATTCATTTTTTAAAAATGTGGGAGGTACTGGGTGTACAAAGATGAATGATACCCTTTATTCCAGGAGCTTAAAGTCCAGTGGAAAAAGTAGACAGGTACACAGTACAGGCAGCTCTCTGCATCTGTGACTTCTGCATCTTAGGATTCAACCAACCTCAGTCAAAAATGTTTGAAAAATAAAAAATAATAAGACCGTAATAAAAATAATACAAATAAGAAAACAATACGGTATAAGGACATTTACACAGCGTTTATATGTTATTAGGTATTAGCAATCAAGAGATGATTTAAAGTCCATGGTGGGATGTTCGCAGGTTCTATGCAAATACTACGCTAGTTTATATCAGGGACTTGAACATCGGAGGATTTTGTTGTCCTCAGGGGTCTGGAACGGATTCCCCACAGATACGGAGGGATGACTTGTCACTGTATTACCAGATCCAATGTGACTGGTGTCAGAGCAGCAGTAAGTCATTTAGGCTCCATGAAGATGAAGAACCAGTTCTGACGGGAGGAGAACCAAGGCGGGTTTGGGGAGGAGGTGGTGTTTCTGCGATACTCTGAAAGGTGGGGGTGAATCCAGGAATGGAGAGGAGTGAAGAGAAGGGCATGCTTAGCCACAGCCTCACAGGAGCTAAGGCTGGGAGGAAAGACGACAGGTACGTTATGAATGGGGTGAAAGCAGGAGGGGAGGTTAGGAACAGAGGGTGCAGCCTGTTCCCCACCCAAATGCTGGAGGACGCACAGCCTTTCCAGCTGCAGCAAAGAAAGAGAAGCTTGCCCTGGACTCAGAGGCCTCCCTCGCAGCTTGGGTGCCTTTCCTCCTCAGGGGTCCACAGTTCCCACGCTTCCTCCTTCACCGCAGCTGGCTGTAGCAGGAAGTGTGCCAGATACTCCTCATACCACAGGGTGTTGCCATGGAAATGGATCAAAGTAAGGGGCTATCCGGAGAGAACAGCAGCGCCACTGGGAGCCTGAGAGAGAGGAGAAAGCCTTCATGGAGACTTCACGCTCTAAGGTGTGGTGTTGAGGTCTGCAGTGTGCCTACGACCCAAGGCACGAAGACAAGAACTGTCACCGGGAACTACCTGGCACTAAGCAGAATCTCAGCAGAACCATGTACACCCACATCCGAAAGAAAATCTGCTGTATATAAAAAAAAGAAAAAGGACCAAGAAAAAGGAATCATTTTAGTTAACTAGTCAACATATTCTTAAATGAAACAAACTTTTAAAAATTATTTTTTATATATTTTATTATACTTTAAGTTCTGAGGTACATGTGCAGAACGTGCAGGTTTGTTACATAGGCATACATGCACCATAGTGGTTTTGCTGCATCCATCACCCTGTCACCCACATTAGGTATTTCTCCTAATACTATCCCTCCCCTAGGCCCTGACCCCCTGCTATTCCTCCCCTAGTCCCCAACTCCCCATAGGCCCCGGTGTGTGATGTTCCCCTTCCTGTGTCCGTGTATTCTCATTGTTCAACACCCCAAATTTTTAAGAATATGGAAAAGACAGTGTGGCAAGAAACGGTATGGGCCTAAATTAAGAGACTGACAAGGAGCCAGTGAAGATGAATTTGAGAGCAACTGAGGAGGCCAAATGGACAGGCCTGGGTAGGGTGGGGTGGTGGATACCAACAGCCTGCCAGTCTAGGTGACAGGAAGAGTGGCAATGCCACTCACCACAGTGAGAAGCAAGGGGAAGGAGAGCAGGTCTAGGAGAAAGAGGAACTCAGGTCTGCACATGCTGACTGTGCCGTGGAAAGGTGGAGGGGCAATCTGAGTGGAGAGATCGCTGGGCAGATGAACGAGTAGTGTCTTGAACCTAGGAGAACAACCTGGACTGAAGACATGTATTAGTGTGTGAGCATATATGTGGTAGCAAAAACATTCCTAGTGAATTAAATTATCCAGGAAAGATTAGTAAGGTGAAAAGAGGTCTGAGGACAGAACCCTGGAGAATCACCAATATTTAAAGGTTGGGAGAAAAAAATAGGACCCAGACAAAAAGACCCAGAGATATCAGAGAGACCACAGAGAAAACCCTGAGAGAACAATGCTATAGAAGACAATGGAGATGAAGGAAGTGCCAGGTAACACCAGAATCCAGGACTCATGACAGAATAAGAAGTAACCAACAAGCACCCAAGCCCATCAATTTTGGTTATATTCATAAAATACTTCCACGAGAAAGATAGAAGATATCAAAATAAATGAACACACTTCTCCAAATTTAGATTGTTGAAGAGACTACCAAATCAAACACACTTAATCTGCTTGTGATCTCACTGAGGTTAGAAAACAACTCCAGCATCAGAAAGCTGCCAACATCATGACAGCTTTAAAAAAAATTAAAATATATGACAGCTGAACACCAGGGGCAAAGCAAATCCTTGGAATATAAAATCCAAGTTCCATCCAAATTCCTTCTCAAAACGACATTAAGACTAATGTATAAGCTTATAATTTCTAAAAATCATAAACTCCTCTCTTCCTGAGAGCCCCAACTTGATTCTTGTTTAGCTGGAAAAGTTCTGTTGAACCATCAGAGGTTTTTGCTACTAGATACACAGGCACATCTCTGGAATACAAGGTCTGATCTGAAGCAACATTTCAAGTAGTTACACACTCAAGACACATTTCATACCCAATACTTATTTGCAATCTGTATATATACATGCCTGGTTATTTGGCAATCACTCAAAACGAATCTATTTGGGTAAGCGATTATCATGCAACCACACAGTACTCAAGAAGTTGCCAAAAATCAATTCTGAGACAAGAGATATAGAATCGCACTAAAGAATAGAAAAATAGACAACAAAATAGTCTTGGTCTTCCAAGATTTCTAAGGAAGAACATATATTCCAGAATCCAGGGCTCAGAATCATAATGCATACAAAATTACAGCACAAGGTCTTGGAACTTAATAACCTAAATCCATAGTGATCATATACAACATTTGTCTCTTCCCCCAAACATCTTACATTCTGTTCATTACATTTTAAGATCTATACACGTAAATGAGATAAAATGGAACATAAGCTTAAAGACTTTATTACTGGTTTAAATATTCACAATGCCACAATCTGCCTCAGACAAATCAGAGTCATGTGGTTAAATGTGCAAACAATTACTCGATTTAATTTCATCTTGCAGAAGTTGAAAACAAGCTGTAATCACAGTGGATGCTGCTCATTTTATTCCAAAAGCCACCATCTTTTGTGTTCCTGATTGGATTTTATTCTTGGACACAAGCAGAATGGCTGACCAGAATTTCTTTCTGGGTTTCCACACTAAGCATGCTAATTCATAGGGTATTAAGAGGGTCATGCCTAAATAAAACAACAGCTGGATCTGTTCTGTCCTAAAAGGGCTTATTTCATCTCCTTAAAGAGACAGGGTCCAAGCTAAGCCACTGCCCAAATGTTCATACTGAACAGTTGGACAACTTATTTGCATTGAGTCCTGGAAGCTCATAAAGTCAACAACCCTGGTCTTTAGGTGAATAAGGAGCCCAAAGCCATTCTAGATCATGGTCTACCTTTAGATTGGTGGGTAAAAGCAGACTCCAGGATTACACTCCTAGTGCTCTGCTAAGGCCTTGGATAAGTTACTCAATCTTTCTTTGCCTCATCTTTCTCATCGGTAAAATGGAGGTAACAGAACTTGCACAGAGTTAATATGAGGAATAGATAAGAGTGCACCTGAAGTGCACAAGACTTTGCATGTATTAAGTTTCCATGAGCATCATTAATAGCTAATAACCTAACAGAGAAAAATGTGTGTATGAGTTATCTATGGCTTCCTAACAAATTACCCCAAAGCTTAGTGGCTTAAAATAGTGAGCATTAATGAGTTCAGTTTCTCTGGGTCAGGAATCTAGGCACAGTTTTGCTCAGTGCCTCTGCCTCAAGATTTCTCACAGGCTGCAATCAAGGGATCTGCCAAGGTTCCATGGGAAGCTTGGAGGGAGGGAGAAGCCACCTCAAAGTCCACTCACATGGTTGTTGGCAGGATTCAGGTCCTCAGGGACTACTGGACTGAGAGCCTCAGCTCCTCACTGGTTGGCTGGCAACCAGAAGCCTCCCTCTGTTTCTTGACACGTGGCCTAGGTCTCTGGTAGGGTAGCCTACCATATGGCCACTGGCCTCCATCAGCACGGGCAAAGAAGGCAGTAAGAGAGGGCACATAAGCTGGAAGCCACGTTCTCTCTGTAACTTCATTTCAGAAGTGACATCCTATACTTTTGCAATATTCTACTGGCTTGAATTGAGGTCACAATGAGCTTCCAACTCTTTCTTTCCTTCTTTCAACAACTGTTTGAGTACCTACTTGGTGCCAAGCACTGTACAAGGGCCCCAAAAGAAAATGGACACACTTCTGTTCTCATGAAGCATATAATCTAGCAGAGGAAACAGATACTAAAGAAAACAAATTATCATTGACCTAAAGGCATGACAAGGGCAATGAAGAAAAACTACATCTGATAACATTGTGGGAAGAATGTGATCTGCTGGGGATTCAAATAAGGCTTCCCTAAGGAGGAGACCCAGGCTGACACTAAAAGGATGAGGAAGTAGGATTAACTAGGTAAAGGTCATGGCTAGCAAAGAGACAGCGTTTCAGACACAAAGGGAATAGAGTTTATGAAGGCTGCAAGGTTGAAAGTATTTTGCACATGGCAGGGGCTCGGCAAATGGAAGGGTGGAGGCAGATATGTGCCCAAGCAACATCAAATAGAAACATTTCTAACTGGCCCTTGTTTTCAACTAAATTAAAGCCAACAATGTAATTCAGGCAAAATGGCCCTCCATGGTTTGGGTTAGAGCCACAGACAATCCAGATAAACAGTTTTAATAAAACCTACTTTGGTCTCAAATCCTCCACACTTTAAAAACTTCCCGTGCCTTCAGGGCTTAGAATTATTTTAATAATTTTTCTATTAAAACAGCTTTATACAGTAGGATACACTGTAACCAAAATCAGATCTCACTCCAATAGATTGCTGCTAACCAAAAGACTCAGAACAGTGAAGACTCCTCATTCAATTTCTTTAAATTCAATCAATTTTTACATAGAAATGCTACTTAGTGACTCCTGGAGTTAAAGAGAACAGAGGAATGCCAATACATGGCAGAGGTAGACTGAAACACTCAAAATAAAGATGCTTTTCTTTTGATTCTCATGGTTAAAGAATAGACCCAGAAACAGACACGGCCCAGTGGGTGTTTAAATAAAGACCTTTCCTGCAAGCCATTTGAATTCTGCCCAATGCCTTTTCCTGTTTACCAGCAAGCTATAGGTTCAAGTATCAGCCACAGAAGGACACATTTCAATACATCTGAAATCTGATACATTTGGACAGGAAAAGAAATTAACACATGCTCATTATATCCACATTAACCTGGGCTGATATACTTATGACAAACGGCCTACACTGTCATCCTATTGACAAAGGACCTTCTTTTCTATTAATTCTGCAAAATCCCCAAGTACACTGTCAGTAGCCAATACACACATAATAATAATGCAATGGAAGTTTGCAGAGTGAGTAACACATTTTTGTTATGCTCAAAAATTGAGTGTCAGCTGAAAGTCAGCCATGGGTACTGCCCACCTTCAGCCCCACTTCCCACAGAACCAGTAACAGGATGGAATTCCCAAAGTGAAACCCACAGGGAGAACGAAGCAGGTACAATCACAGTTACATGCTTTCCAGGGTCAAGAAGCTGTAGTGAGAGAAAACTGAGGAAGAAAGGCTATTCCCCCGAACACACACACCTGCCGACAACTGTCCCCTCACCCACCTCATCACAGCTAAGGCCCATGATAATGGGAGAAGGAGAGTCAGAAATGACGGGCCTGTAGAAAACCACTTAATAAAAGAGTTGGTTAACCTTTTAAAATTGTTTTGGTAAACTGCAGGAAGCTGGAGGGCCCTAAATTTAGAGTCTGTGGGCGGATAAAATAAGCCTCTGGCTGGAAGTTGAAAGAACTGGATTCCAGCTTCAACTGATTAACTCTTTGGCCTTTAACAAATGTCTTCAATCAATCAATTAACAAGTTATTATTGAGTGGCTATTACATAGCCAGTGTTGAGAAAGCTGTGGGCTTGATACAAAGGATGTTAAGATTTCATTGCTTGCCCTCAAGGAACTTAACATTTTAACTCAGAAGGAAAAACGAATGTGTAGTCAGCTTTTCAGAACCAGCCAGGAGCAACTTTGCTATTCAATCATCCAAGAGTTGGAACCTTTAAATACAAAAGCTTTTTAACAGTTAAGTGCTTTTTACCATGAAAATCTTTCAGAAATATACTATCTTACCATTCCCAAAGTTTTTTAAAGGCATAAACCCTGGTTCTTATCGATATTAATAAGAGTTATGCAAAAAAAGTAGGGAGATCCTATGGTCAGTAAGTTTGGGAAACGATGGGTTGAAAAGTTAAATAGGTTTCTTTAACTATAGAACATGTTAGAGCCCTTTAAAAACTAACGTGTACTGCACATATCTAAAGGAAATATATTATGTTCTTCCCTAGGGAATCATTTATTTTCATGGGATTAAGGTTCAGTGCAACATACTTTGGAAAGACTGTGCAATACATATCCCATCCTCCTTGAGTAGATGTTCCTGATGGCTCAGAACCGTCTTGTCATGGGCCTCTGTCACGGGCATGCACTGGTGATAGGGATGAGCTGCTGCACAGAAATGCTTTCCTTCCATTGGCCACCCCACCAAAGAGGCTATTCCATGGGCAGTGGCTGTGGACACTACTCAGTCATGCTTCATTACTGACTATGCTGCTATACAGTGGATTTTCAGAGCAGCTCAACCTTGACATTCCCATGAATGTCAAGGACCCAGAGGCTGGCTGTGAAAACCTCCCAGGACCTAGAACACTCTTCACTCCATTATGCAAGTTATTTCCTACCCTTGAAGCTCCACCTCCCTTAGAAAGACTCTAGACCACACTGATCTCCTGCTCAATTCAGAGCACAGATGGCCTGCATGATGTTCGTGGCACTCACCTGGGCTCTGCCTTATGGATTTCAAATCCACCTACAATGAAATGTATTTGGCCATTTGTGGTGGATGGATTTATGGGTGCATCCTCAGCTAAACAATGTGTTCCACAAGAGCAGTGTCTTTGTGTCTTCCTGTGGCACTGAGAACATACTTTTAAATTTTTGCTGATTGATCAAAAAAAATTTAAAGAGAAATGTAAGGTATTATTATGAAAAGAGGTCAGTCAAGGTGGGTCAGTCAGCCTGGCACTGGCATTCTGAGATAAGAACTATGTTGTTTGTCTTATCCATGGGCACAGTGTGGGGGGTGAGGCTGATCCCACACTGTGGTGATAGTATTAGCAGGAAGTCCAAACCCAGGCAGAGGTAGAAGAGGCCACAAGGACATCCAGAAGGGTTTCTGAAGGTGTGGCTGCTGGGCATGGCGCCCTTGAGACCCCAGCATGCCCTGACAAGTAGTCAGCCATCTCCAAGTCTAGTCTGGTGGCTCACCCAAGAGCCGTGCACTCTGCAGTCCACAGAGACTGCCTTGGTACCAAGCCCACCAAAGCCAGAGAGGAAATCTGCTTTCTTAAAATCACTGGTCACTGGTTCACCAAACAGTAAACAGAAAAAAATTCTAGCTTCCCTCTCTCCAATACTCAAAGGGAGAATCTGCCTGAAGGATGCTGCCCAGTAGTCTGGCACACTTTCCCCAGCCTCACGGGAAGCATGATAGCTAGGAGCCTGAGTAACTGAAGGCAGATCAGCCAGCTCTCTAGTGGTTAGTCATCCAACCTTGGGCAACAGGGTTAATGTTCAGAGCCTGTCTTCTCGTGTGTAAATGTAAATTGAGGAAAACAGTTTTTTCATAGGGTTGTTGTGAGAGTAATATGAGTTAATTGCACAAAGTCCTCTGCCCAGCACTTGGCATGCAGCAAATGCTCACTAAATGCTGGCATTACTGATCAACAGCTCCACCTGCTCTGTGCAGGACTAAGCTCTGTTCAACTCTCTAACCCAAGCTGAAGTCTCCAGAGCCACATGGGGTGATCCTGGGCTGATCTAGTTAGATGACAGAGGCTTAATAAGTGACATTTATTTTTTACATAATTAGATTTGCAAATTTTGTTGCCCTCCCCACCAAATCATAATACTCCCTGAAGTCAAATTACTTGTACATTTTTACTTTTTTATTGCTTTGCTACTCAATAGCTATGAGGATTTGGGCAGCTTCCTTACCTGTAAAAACGGAGATGACGATGGCACCTACTTCATTCAGTTGCTGCAAAGGTTAAATGGAATACAAGTAATGTGTTCAGCCCGTAGTAATTTCTCAGTCAATAGTAGCTGCTATTCTTATTTGTGCATCTATATTTGCCAGAATCAAGAAAAAGATCCACCATCACTGCTTTTTCCACCATAGCGTGGCTAACAAACATTGCTGGAAACTGCAGGACCCTGGTGACTATTATAAATTAATGTGAAAGCCCAGCATAGATAATGACGGCTCCTGGAGGCCAGCCATCAGCAGATCAGACCCACAGCAAAGTGCACCATGCCTAGGAGGGCAAGGTCTCAGCAGCCAGAAAAGGAGTGTCTCCCAAAAGCAGGATGGGCCCCATCACTCCCTCCACTTCTCAGCAGGGAAATAAGAGGCTGAGAACAAGGTGATCAAGAAACTCCACAGCCTTGCAATCAGTGAAGAGGCAATCACACATCCATGGGACCTGAGGGCATGGAAAATAATAGGGCAGAGTGACTTCACCCAGGTAGATTGGGCAGGAGAGGAGAATACAGCAACTGACAAGGGTGAGCAGAAACAAGAGGGTTGAAAACATCCCCCAAGTCACAAATTGTGGTGCCAGATTCAGACTCTCTCTCCACTAATGAATTCATCTGGAGGGTGGCTTGCCAAAGACTCACTGCCATGAACTCATGGGAGGACAGGTCAGAGGCCCTGGCTTAGTGCTGCCAACAGACACTTCACACACTTAGAGTGGACCTCAGGAACAAGGACACTTCATGAGTACTTTAGTCTGCAGCTGCAATTCTCCAGAGGCAGAGTTTCTGGTCAGACAGGAGCAATCTGCATCATACTATCTTCTCTTTGACTCCCATCACCACCTCATCCAGGAAGAAGAGATTCTGCCAGGAAAAAGGGGGCTCAAACCTTAAAATAATGTCTTAAGTACACACAAAAAAATGCTCAATGCAAACTAACATTTCACTGATATCTCATGTTTTTCCTGTCAGGATAAAAGTCCAAAAGGCAATCACTCAGTCAGTCGGGAGAAAACAGGCACTCATGTGTGCTGCTGGTAGGGGCGTTAACTGGGGCAACCCATGGAAGGGGAGTGTAATTTGGCAATACTCATTAACATAACTAATGCATGTACCCTTGAACCAAGAAAATTCATTTCTGAAATGCAACCTACAGATAGAGCTGCACATGAGTGAAATGAGGCTTCCCTAGGATTATTCATTACAGCATTGCTTTTAACAGCATAACATAGGAAACAACCCCAGTTTTCACCAATAGGAGACAAGATAAATCAATCAAAATACATTCAGAGAATGGAAAACTATGCAACTTTCAAAAAATAATAATAATAATTGGGACCCAACAGAAAAATGAGCAAAATTCATAAAACATCCACACAAAATATTTGAAAAGATGCTCTACTTCACTTATAATAAAAGAAATACCAATTCAAACCACACTGTGATACCATTTCTTACCTATCCTGCCTGCAAAAGTCCAAATGCTTCATCACATATTCTGTTGGCAAAGCTGTAGGGAGCCAAGCACTGTTCTATGTTGCTGGTTAAAGTGCAAAATGGTTCAGCCCTGTGGAGAGGGATTTGGCAATTGCTGACAAACCTGCATATGCTTCTGCTATGACCCAGCAATTTCCCTTCTAGGAATTTACCCCAAAGATACATACTTCTGCAAATATGAAACAACAGATGCACAGGTTATTCACTCACCCTCATGAATATGCCAGAAAATGTTCAAACAACCTAAATGTCCATTCATAAGAGACTGGCTGAATAATCAACTACAAATCCACACAGTGGGAAAAATTCTGCAGCCATATGAAAGAGAAAGATCTTGATAAACTGCTATAAGCTGTTTCCATGTATTGGTAAGTGGAAAAAAGCAAGATGCAAAAGAAAACATGTATACATATATACACATAAGAGGAAATAAAAACATACACATATACATCCTTGTTTTTGTAAAAAGAAACAGAAATAATAAAGTAGTAGCTACTGGAAATGGTTCTCACAGTGGGTAGGAGGAACGGGGGTTGGGAGGAAGGACAGTAATAGGGAGTAAGATTTCTATTCCTCTCTATATAGTTTTGATTTTGAACACAAATGTTTTATATTTTGAAGAAATAAATTTTAAAGTGATAAACAAAGCACACCCTAAAGTTGAATACAAACAGTAACAAGCAGACCTAATTGTATATTAACATGGAAACAAAATCACTGTAAAAATAATAATTTATCCACGTAATTTTCAAAACACTACTCCTTTAAACCTTTAATGGGATATACCATAAGAACAAAAACAGCTGGCTGTCTCCAGCACCTGAATTATTTTCTTCGCACTGTTAGGACAACCTCACTTCACAACTTTAATAAAGCTAAATGCCTATTAATTAAAGAGTGGATAAAGAACCTGTGGTGTATATACATGATGGAATACTACGCAGCCATTAAAAGGAATGAATTAACAGCATTTGCACTGACCTGTATGAGACTGGAGACTACTATTCTAAGTGAAGTAACTCAGGAATGGAAAACCAAACATCAAATGCTCTCATTGATAGGTGGGAGCAAAGCTATGAGGACACAAAGGCCTAAGAATGATACCATGTGACTTTGGGGACTTGGGGAGAAGAGTAGAAGCAGGGCGAGTGATAAGAGACTACATGTATGGAGCAGTGTATACTGCACAGGTGATGGGGGCACAAGGATCTCACAAATAACCACTTAAGAAGTTACTAATATAACGAAATACCACCTATATCCCAATAACTTATGGAAAAATAAAAAGAAATCTTAAAACTTTTGTAGGTTTGTTGTATGATCAGTACTGTAATTCCTAGACTCCTGTATACATTGTAGAATACAATAAATAAGTAAATATACTGCTATTATTTGGAATCAGGGTTCTCACTGTGGGAAAAATAAAGAGGCTATTTTATGAAGTGTTAGATTTACACTGAAACTATCGATATAAGCCCATAATTTATAGCATTCCTACGTGCAGTTAAAGTGCCTAAAAGTAATGACAAATTCCAAAAGTGGCCTGCACACCCAGCCCCCAGATCTTGGTTTGTAAATACCAGTCCTCATTGGAAGGAACCATGATTCTTTAAATCTGATTCCAAGACTGGGGAAATGCAAGATAAGCCTAGAATATCTCACTATGCCGGAAAGTAAGCGAGTGCTCAAAAGAACAGAAAAACAAGCTTGAAAGGGCTCCCAGGGTCAAATTTGGGACAATTAGTGCATCAATAGGTGCAGCGATGTCCATGACAACATGCTGAATGGTAATGCACTGAGCTGAAAAAAAAGTCCAGGAGTCCACAGTGTTACTAAAAAGGTGGGAGAGCGATGAAGCTCTTCTTTACTAAAAAATACTAGTGAAAACATGTAGGTAGAATTGGAAAATCATCACTTTGCAATGTAATACTACAGGAAAGGACCATAAATGGATGCTACAGTCATTGGGTAAAAGGTTGTTGAAGAACAGGATATTCACATGCTCTCAAAATTCCAACTCACAGATTATTTATTGGATACAAAGGAAATAGGGTGCCTTTACGCTGAGCTAGCTGGCAGCACACTCCCTTAACCAAGTGGTCAAACTAAGCATCCCCAACAGTGAGACAAAGTGGCATTAGGCATCTTATGTGATACAGTGAGAAGTATAATACAGAACATCACTGCTGTGATCTTCCTGGTAAAGTGTCTGATCAGAGTCCAATCATGAAGAAGCAACCAGACAAATACAGATGAGGTAACATTCAACAGGACAACATGCCTCAACTTTTGAAAAATAGCCATGTCCTGAAAGACCCCCCTCTCCCCAAAATGGTAGCAGTACTCTTCTCTTTTCTAGATAAAAGGTGACATAACAACCAAATTCAATATCTCACAGATCCTGGAATGGAAGAAAAAAACAGTTACATATAATGCTTTTGTAAAGCAAGAGAAAATGTTTTTCAACAAGGTTCTGGCTAAAGAAAGTAAGAAATTTTAAGGCAGACTTGATAGCATTATTATATTAATGCTAAATTTCAGGTCTGATAATTTTGTTATTGAAAACATGAGATACTTAGTTAATACATCATCTAAAGTGTCTTTTTTGTTTTTTTTTGGGGGGGGGGGGGGTTTTGAGGCAGGGTCTCATTCTGTGGCCCAGGCTGGAGTGCTGGCACAATCATGGCTCACTGCAGCCTTGAACTCCTGGTCTCAAGCCATCCTCCCACCTTAGCCTCATGAGTAGTTGTGACTACAGCCACACCATGCTGGCTAATTTGATTTTTGTAAACATGGGGTCTTATTATGTGGCCCAGGCTGGTCTTGAACACCTGGCCTCAAATAATCCTCCTGCCTTAACCTTCCAAAGTGCTGGGATTATAGCATGAGCCACCAAACCTGGCCTAAAGGGTTTTAAACACAAAAAAGATGAAGATGTTGTGGCAGATCCAAGATGGCCAAATAGGAACAGCTCTGGAGTGCAGTTCCCAGAGAGAACAATGCAGAGGGTGAGTGAACACTGCATTTCCAAATGAGTTATTACTGCCCACAGACAAGGAGATTCCCAGGCTAAAAAGCACCATGAGTTACCAGCACAGCTGTTTCACCCAGCACAGCGGGTCTCCACACAAAAACTCACAGAAATCTGGGTGGCCATTTCATCTGGCACCTCAAATGCCTGGGAGACAGAGCCGCCCATTCAACTGAAAAAAAGGGGGCTGAAATAGGGAGCCAGGTGATCTGGCTCAGCAGGTCCCATTACTAAAAAGACCAGCAATCTGAAACACTCTGGACTCAGAGTTTCGCAACAAGTGCAGCTGGACCCAGGAGGGTCCTGCTCTGTTGAGGGAAGGGCGTCTGCCATTACTGAGGCAGTCCACCATTACTGAGGCAGTCTGCCATTAACGAGGCAGTTCTAACTATACCTCTATAAACAAAGCTGCAAGGATGTTCACCCAGCAGCTGGTCACAGCCCACAGCAGCTCAGCAACGCCTCTGCTGGCCGACTGTGACTAGGCTACCTCCTTGGGGGCAGAGCAGCCCTGAAAAAAGGCAGCAGCACATCAGGAACTTATAAATAAAGCCTCACTTTCCCAGGACAGAGCACCTGGGAAAAAAGGCAGTTATGAGTTCTGCTGCAGCAGACTTAAACATACCTACTCAGCAGCTCTGAACAGGACAATGGTGCTCACAGCTCAGCACCTGAGCTCTTATAAGGGACAGACTGTCTCCTCAAGCAGCTCCCTGATGACTGTATATCCAAAGAGTCACCTCATAAAGCAGAGCTCAGGCTGACATCTGGCAGTATCCCTCTGGGACTAAGATAACAGAAGAAGAAAAAGGCAGCAACCTTCACTGTTCTGCAGCCACCACAGGTGATCCCCAGGCAAGCAGGGTCTGAAGTGGATCTCCAGCCGTCCTACACCAGAGGGACCTGACTGTTAGAAGGAAAACTAAAAAGCAGAAAGAAATAACTTCATCATCAACAAAAAGGATGACCAATCAGAGACCCAATCTGAAAGTCACCAACTACAAAGACCATAGATAGATAAATCCACAAAGATGGGAAGATAACAGTGCAAAAAGGATGAAAACACCCAAAATCAGAACTCCTCTCTTCCTCCAAGGGATCACAACTCCTCACCAGCGAGGGAACAAAGCTGGATGGAGAATAAGTCCGATAATTGACAGAAACAGGCTTCAGAAGGTGGGTAATAACAAACTTCTCTGAACTAAAACAACATGTTCTAACCCAATGCAAATAAACTAAGAATGTTGAAAAAAGGTTTGACAAAATGCTAACGAGAATAAACAGTTTAAGAAGAATATAAAAGACTTGATGGAGCTGAAAAACACAACACGAGAACTTCACAAAGCATACACAAGTTTCAATAGCCAAATCGACCAAGCAGAAGAAAGGATATCAAAGATTCAAGAGCAACTCAATGAAATAAAATGAGACGGCAAAATTAGAGAAAAAAAGAGTGAAAAGAAATGAACAAAGCCTCCAAGAAATATGAAATGTGAAAAGACCTAATTGACATTTGGTAGGTGTATCTGAATGTGATGGAGAGAATGAATCCAAGCTAGAAGACACTCTTCAGGATATTATCCAGGACAACTTCCCCAACCTAGCAAGGCAGGCCAATATTCAAGTCCAGAAAATATACAGAGAACACCACAAAGATATTCCTCAAGAAGAGCAACCCCAAGGCACAAAATCATCAGATTCACCAGGGTTGAAATGAAGGAAAAAATGCTAAAGGCAGCCAGAAAGAAAGGTCAGGTTACCCACAAAGGGAAGCCCATCAGACTCACAGCGGATCTCTCCACAGAAACTCTACAAGCCAGAAGAGAGTGGGGGCCAACATTCAACATCCTTAAAGAAAAGAACTTTCAACCTAGAATTTCATATCCAGCTAAACTAAGCTTCATAAGCGAAGGAGAAATAAAGTCCTTTACAAACAAGCAATTGTTGAGAGATTTCATCACCACCAGGCCTGCCTTACAAGAGCTCCTGAAAGAAGCACTAAACAAGGAAAGTAACAACCACTACCAAATGGTACCAAATAGTAAAGAGCACTGACACAATTAAGTCAAACCTTTTTTCAACATTCTTTTCAGCACTTTTTTCAACATCCAACAATGTACCAAATGGTAAACAGCACCGACACAATTAAGAAACTGCATCAACTAATGGGCAAAACAACCAGCTTGCATCAAAATGGCAGGATCAAATTCACACATAACAATATTAACCTTAAGTGTAAATGGGCTAAATGCCCCAATCAAAAGACACAGACTGGCAAATTGGATAAAAGATCAAAAACTATCAGTGTGCTGTATCCAGGAAACCCATCTCCCATGCAAGGACACACATAGGCTCAAAATAAGGGGATGGAGAAGGATTTACCAAGCGAATGAAGAGCAAAAAAAAAAAAAGCAGGAGTTGCAATCCTAGTCCCTGATAAAATAGACTTTAAACTAACAAAGATCAAAAGAGACAAAGAAGGGCATTATGTAATGGTAAAAGGATCAATGAAACAAGAAGAGCTAATGATCCTAAACATATATGCACCCAATACAGGAGCACCCAGATACATAAAGCAAGTTCTTCATGACCTAAAAACAGACTTCGACTCCCAAACAATAATAGTGGGAGACTTTAACACTCCACTGTCAATATTAGACAGATCAATGAGACAGAAAATTAACAAGGATATCCAGGACATGAATTCAGATCTGGACTAAGCAAACCTAATAGACATCTACAGAACTCTCCACCCCAAATCCACAGAATATACATTCTTCTCAGCACCACATTGCACCTACTCTAAAACTGACCACATAATTGGAAGTAAATCACTCCTCAGCAAATGCAAAAGAACAGAAATCATAACAGTCTCTCGGACCACAATGCAACCAAACTAGA
This sequence comes from Cheracebus regulus, assembly GCA_963574635.1. NCBI lineage: Eukaryota > Metazoa > Chordata > Mammalia > Primates > Pitheciidae > Cheracebus > Cheracebus regulus. The sequence continues at coordinate 164,749 of CAUYQU010029247.1, forward strand.
ACTCAGGATTAAGAGACTAACTCAGAACCACATGACTTCGTGGAAACTGAACAACTGGCTCTTGAATGTTGACTTCATAAACCATGAAATGAAGGCAGAAATAAAGATGTCCTTCAAAATCAAGAAGAACAAAGACACAACATATCAGAATCTCTGGGACACATTTAAAGCAGTGTCTAGAGGAAAATGTATAGCAATAAATGTCCA
>CAUYQU010029253.1:0-21189 GCA_963574635.1 Cheracebus regulus
CACATAAACAGAACCAAAGACAAAAACCACATGATTATCTCAATAGATGCACAGAAGGCCTTCAACAAATTTCAACAGCCCTGTGTTCTGAAAACTCTCAATAAACCAGGTATCAATGGAATATATCTCAAAATAATAAAAGCTATTTATGACAAACCCACAGCCATTGTCATACTGAATGTGCAAAAACTGGAAGCATTCCCCTTTGAAAACTGGCACAAGACAAGGGTGCCCTCTCTCACCACTCCTATTCAACATAGTATTGGAAGTTCTGGCCAGAGCAATCAGGCAAGAAAAAGAAATAAAAAGTATTCAGTTAGGAAAAGAGGAAGTCAAATTGTCTGTATTTGCAGATGACATGAATGTATATTTAGAAGACCCCATTGTCTCAGCCCAAAATCTCCTTAAGCCGATAAGCAACTTTAGCAAAGTCTCAGGATACAAAATCAATGTGCAAAAATCACAAGCATTCCTATACACCAATAACAGACAAACAGAGAGCCAAATGATGAGGGAATTCCCATTCACAATTGCTGCAAAATGAATAAAATACGTAGGAATACAACTAACAAGTGATATGAAGGACCTCTTCAAGGAGAAGTACAAATCACTGCTCAAGAAAATAAGAAAGGACATAAACAGATGGGAAAACATTCCATACTCATGGTTAGGAAGAATCAATATTGTGAAAATGGCCATACTGCTCAAAGTAATTTATAGATTCAATGCTATCCCCATAAGCTACCATTGACTTTTTTCACAGAATTGGAAAAAGAAAAAAAAACCTTAAATTTCGTATGGAACCAAAAGAGAGCCCACATAGCCAAGATAATCCTAAGCAAACAAACAAACAAACAAAAAAAACCAACAACAAAGCTGGAGGCATCATGCTACCTGACTTCAAACTACACTACAAGGCTACAGCAATCAAAACAGCCTGGTACTGGTACCAAAGCAGAGATATAGACCAATGGAACGCAACAGAGGCCTCAGAAGCAACGACACACATGTACAACCATCTAATCTTTGACAAACCTGACAAAAACAAGAAATGGGGAAAGGATTCCCTGTTTAATAAATGATGTTGGCTAAACTGGCTAGCCATATGCAGAAAGCTGAAACTGGATCCCTTCCTTACACCTTATACAAAATTTAACTCCAGATGGATTAAAGATTTACATGTAAGACCTAACACCATAAAAACCCTAGAAGAAAACCTAGGCAATACCATTCAGGACATAGGCATAGACATGACTTCATGACTAAAACACCAAAAGCAATGGCAACAAAAGCCAAAATAGACAAATGGTATCTAATTAAACTTAAGAGCTTTTGCACAGCAAAAGAAACAATCATTAGAGTGAACCAGCAACCAACAGAATGGGGAAAAAAATTTGCCATCTACCCATCTGACAGAGAGCTAATATCCAAAATCTACAAAAACTTAAACCAATTTACAAGAAAAAAACACCCTATTAAAAAGTGGATGAAGGATATGAACAGACACTTTTCAAAAGAAGACATTTATGCAGCCAACAAACATATGAAAAAAGCTCATCATCACTGGTCATTACAGAAATGCAAATCAAAACCACATTGAGATACCATCTCATGCTAGTTAGAATGGCAATCATTAAAAAATCTGGAGACAACAGATGCTGGAGAGGATATGGGGAAACAGGAACACTTGTACACTGTTGGTGGGAGTGTAAATTAGTTCAATCACTGTGGAAGACAGTGTGGTGATCCCTCAAGGTTCTAGAACTAGAAATATCATTTGATCCAGCAATCCCATTACTGGGCATATACCCAAAGGATTATAAATCATTCTATTATAAAGACACATGCACTGTTCACAATTCAGGCCATAGGCATGGGCAAGGACTTCATGACTAAAACACCAAAAGCAATGGCAACAAAAGCCAAAGTAGACACATGGGATCTGTCTATCTGCAAAGACTTGGAACCAACCAACCCAAATGCCCATTAATAATAGACTGGATAAAGAAAATATGGCACATATACACTGTGGAATACTATGTAGCCATAAAAAAGGATGAGTTCATGTCCTTTGTAGGGATATGGATGAATCTGGAAACCATGATTCTCAGCAAACTGACACAAGAACGGAAAACCAAACACCACGTGTTCTCACTCATAAGTGGGAACTGAACAATGAGAACACATGGACACAAGGAGGGGAACATCACATACGAGGGCCTGTCAGGGGGTGGGGGCTAGAGGTGGGATAGCAGGGGGTGGGAGTATGGGGGAGGGACAGCATTAGGCGAAATACCTAATGAAGATGTTGGGGTGATGGGTGCAGCAAACCATCATGACAGGTGTATACCTACATAACAAACCTGCATGTTCTGCAGACGTACCCTAGAACTTAAAGTATAATTTTAAAAAAAGAATAAGAAAACTAAATCAAGCATTGTGTGAGAGTCAGTTAGCTATATGGAACTCACAAATGGATAATGTATGTTTTACTATTATTTGTAAATTGTTTGCTACCCATCCTTTACTCAGTATAATTCATAATAAATTCATTATACATAAATAGGCACTTTTTTGTTTGACCTGAGGCAGGTGAATAAGTAGCTGTTTAAAGTATGTTCTAGACCTATATGGAGCAGCTTTATCTCTTAGAAGTGAGTAGCATGTCAATCTTTTCTAACAGTAATAGAAGTCCCTGACTGCTAGTTTGGAAAAGGAATCTTTTTTTAAGTCTTGATGCCTATATGTCACAGCTGTGCCTACATTTGATCTTAAAGGAAAATTCATAACAAACTGAAATTTTAAAAACTCAGATAATTTTTATGATTAAATAATGTATTTCAAAAGAAAGGATTAGGATATTTTTAAGGCTATTAATTCAGAAATCTACAATATAGTCAAGTATTTTTTTCACCTTTCTGCTCTATTACCATTACTTTAGTTTCTATCTTTAAAAGTAGAAACAGCTTCAAACACCATATCCTCTTGCTGAAATATGCAGGCAAGGAACTTGAATCTTTTCCTTTCTTTTGCTTTTTAAAGGTGATAAAAACTCTTCCAGTAAGCTCCCAACAGGCATTATCTTATTTGTCTTGTACCACGCATATCCTCCTTACTCAACCACTGACAAGGGGGTAGAATTACCTTAACCATTCCCTCTCTGGTTCATATTTCTCTGAAACATGAAACTTCCCAATGCCCAAATTCTAAAAAGAAAGGAATGTTTATAACCAACAGTGTCTGCTGCAGGAATATTCTGACTTTAATAAAAATATGAGCATTTGAGTGAAAGAGAGAACTTAGGGTAAAAAAAGAAGTCTGGATCTTTTATAAGAGAACTCTTATCTATTCAATTATTTGACAAATATTTATTGAGTATTTTCTCCCTATCATACTCTTTACCAGATGCTGGGAGTACAAAGAAAGAAGTTTCAATCTTGGCCCTCCGAGAACTCAATCTTTTGATTAAACAGACCTGTGAATGTACCATTATAATGCATTGTGATAAGAATTCTAAGCACCCAACTGGGTCATCACAACTTTGTAGATTGAAATAAAAATACAATTTGTGATTCAAGCAAATACATTTATTTTTTAAACATTCTATATAAGTAGTACATTCTGATGAGTGGACGCAAAGATACAAGAACTCCAAAGAAAGTGCAAATCCCTAGTTCTTCCCTTAACTTCACATGTAACATTGAGCAAGTTCTTTACATATTAGGTAACTCAGTTTCCTCACTTATAAAAAGGAATTTATCTATTCAATCAAATATAAAAACAAGAGATGAATTGAGAGATATCTCATTGGACCATAATGAATGATAACCATTTCGACAATAAAGGAAGTGTCTTTGCCTCATCACCAAGTGAAATTTTACATAAACGTTAAAACAGAAACACTGAATGTGAAGAATATTTTCAGCTAAACTGGAATACTTTCATTATTTTAACTTGAAATTAGGACTTTCAAGAAAAATAGTTCATCTAGTACCTAAAAATCAAGAATATGAGAGAAAAAATTATATGAGAATGCTTCATTTTTAGCATCAATATAATTTTATTTTCCTAAAATTTCAGTTATTCTGTGAGCAAATATTTATTGTGTTAGATACTTTTTAGAGTATTCACTACCTTCTCTAGTTACTAGCACTCTGAAAAGATCTGGGGAAAAGGAAATGGGAAAGCTCCTAAGAGTATATAAGATGACTGAAAGAATGAGCAAATGAATGAATGAAATTGTTTCCTTTTTTTTTTTTTTGGTACAGACAGGGTTTCACCATGTTGTCCAAGCTGGTCTCAAACTCCTGACCCCAAGTCATCCATGCACCTCGGCCTCCCAAGGTGCTGAGATTACAGGCATAGCCACTGCACCCGGCCTCAATGAATTTCTATTTCTTTTTTCCTTTTAAGATATGAGTCAGAAAGAGAATTTATTTCCTTTCCTTATTTGCTTCTTTACTTTTTCCATTCATCTACCACATATTTCTTACAGGTATGTGGAACGTGGTGCTAGTTTCTGGGAATGCAAATAATTTTCACTATGGTTTCAACTGACAAAGAAAGAAAAAGTACCACTAGTGAAAGAAAGGAATTCATAACCCCAAATGCAACATATTAAATGCTTCAATAGGTGAGTAACCAACATGGTATAGGATACTGTTGGAGGAAGAGATGGTTTACAAAAATAGATAACTGATTTTAATATATTAAGTTGTTTTAGAAATTTAGTGTTTATACTTAAGGGTAAGTAGCAATACTTCTTTGGATATGCTATACGTGCTTCAGTAAAATTATTGGATCATAAGTTTTAAAAAACACACACAATTTTCATCCCATCTAGGGATTCAGTACCAAGTGCCACTGTCTAAATCATTCAATCACATAGCTGTCTGTTTAAATTTAGCAGTTCCCTAGAGATTAAGAATTCACAACAACCTAACAACCCTCGATAACCTACGTCAGCATTTGATCTATCTTACTGTCAAAAACATTTTCTCTATGAGTGAAAGCTTCCTTAACAACAAATGTAGTCTGTGTCTTTCTTCTGTCCACACCTGAGAAGATGAAGAAGTAAGCAGGAGAGAATGTGACCTTATAAACAGCTTTTCTTTTTAATTCAAAGAAGGTTATTAATTAACTCCTTCTGATTTATTTTTCTAGAATAAATAGTGCCAACTCCTTCCAACTTTTGCATTCCCTCAATTATACTCAATGTTTTCTAGACTGTATTTCCATTTTCTAGAAGCATGATTTCAAATTGAACACAATATTCAAGTAAAATTCTTTTTCAAAGATTGTGTAGGAATTGGTGTTCCATGAGAAAAAAAGTGACTATTTTTGGAAATTATTAAAGTATATACAAATTTTGTATCTTAAAGTAATAGTGATTATCTTAAAATGAAATACCTATCTTATGTATTTGGATACACCTTTGTTTTCAAAAATTCAAAGGTTATTGAGAGGTTATTGTGTACTTCCAAGTATCATGTCTATGGTAAAACTTTACTATATTCCTTATCATTACTAGCTTACTACAAAATATGATTCTGAGAAAAAAACTTTTAAATTACTAATTGTATCAAGTTATAACTACTTTGTGTGCTGTAACTTGGTATCGCTTCCTAATTTAATTCTTTGGTAATTAGGAGTGATTGTTAGTCTGTCTCCAATGAGTTTAATTTTAGTTTTCTGTGGACGATCCTACTGGCTGAGTAGAAACAATTATGAAAAATTTCTAAAGTTAGAAAATTTGAGCATGCAACATTTATTATCCATTCATTTATACAACCTTTATTCACACACACATGCACCCACAAAAATTTAGGACAGCAACTAAACAGATGTAAGAAAATAGAAATAAAATTTTAAAATCAAAACCAAAGAAACTATTAGAAAAGAAAGTTAAGACTTGAAAAGTATTCTAGTAAGTAAACCACAATAGGGGTGTATAAAACTGGGCTTCATTTTTGCATTTAAGCTCCCCAATAATCAAAGTGAGAAGGGATGATCAGTTATACAATTGTAGATCTCAGAATGTCTCTTTTGTTATTAGTATTGAATTTCAAGGAGAATGCTTTATATAGTAACTTGAAAGTCCACAACCCCATGAGGTCATATGGAAAATAACCTCAAAGTATTCAAAAAGAAGGTAGAGCAACAGAAAATCACAAGATGTCAACCTTCATTAACATTAAAGCACAGTTCCGTTCAATGTGACCTGTGAATAGAACTTGGCTCTCATTTATGGGGCTGGTCGCCTTAAATTTGCAAGAACAAGCACAGCCGAAATTTGAAGTATTTAAATATATTAATAAATATAATTTTCCTAAATGCTCATATTTCTGATCATATAATTTATCTGCCTTTTAGTATTTTTGCAATGGGAAAAGTAAGTGGTTTTTTAGATTTTTTTTTTAGGCTGATTGTAAGAGAGGGTTGTTTACCTCAGATCTCTTTTCTTTTAGGGTACAATGCAAGAAACTGCTATATACCTGCACAACTATAGAGATTTCTTATCTAGTGTTCGATAAGACACCAAGAGATAAAGTGTTCTTGTCATTTTCAGCTTAGACTTAACTTACAGCTAAACCCTCTAACATGAGAGAAGAGATAATGCAGGTATCCTTTATCATATTGTATGTCTTACAAAGGCTAATAAAAACAGGCTTCTCTTATTATTTGTTTCTAGAATATTAGTTACTCATTCAGAATGCTTGAAAATGTAAAACACTTTAAAATAAAGTCCAGATCGAGGGCAGACCTTCAGAAAGTGAGCAACCACCTTCATAAACCATTGATTCAGGCTGATTTGGGTGCCACTAAGCTAGAATGCTGTCAAGAAAAACTGTTAATGTGATATTTTAAAAGTGAGTCTACTAATTCTCATTTTTCTGAAGAATCCTGAAATAATTCTTTGTGAAGTTGGTTGCAGTGTAGCCCAGGGAATATATCATCTAATGCCCAAATGACTTTACACATTCACACACACAGACTCTCACACACAGAGACACACACACACACACACACCTTTATTATCATTCCTCTCTTGCTATCTCCAAGAGACACTGAAAATTTAGAAAAATTCCATGTTTTCAAGATAGAAAAGCTTGCTATCTTCTCTCTCTTGGGTCCATAGTATTTCAATACAAGAGCAGAGTTCAAGTGTGTTCCTGATTTAACATGCTTGTTTTTCAATGCTAAAGACTAGATTCCCTGCCCACATTTTAATATTTAAAAGTACCTTGAATTTACCCTTAAGCAAAGACAGGTTTGCTCTAAGGCTAAAACAATCATTAAGGAAACGTCTTAAAATTACATGACTGGAAATTTAAAGAATAATGTTTATTACTTTATTAATAAAGTTTAATTCTACATTCAAAGTCAAATTTAGAGTTTTTAAACTAATATTGCATATATTCTTACGGTAATGCTCTTGCTATATAACTTATATTCAAATAATTCTAATAATATGTGGCAATCCTTAAGGAGAGTGCCTGTTGTTTTCCCCAAAGTGTGCAGCACATTGTTGTAGTGAAAGGTCTTTCATTTTTACCAACCTGTTCGATGTTCACTTTCACCTTTTGCTTTTACTCTAAGACAGATATAGAGGATTCTGTGAGTTTTTTTGTTTAAATTCTCATAATAAAACCTTTGGTTTTAACCTTGATTATCACTTCCTAATTAGAAAAAGAAAAAAACTTCTTAATAAGCCAAGACCCCCATTTTAAGAGACAGGATCTCACTGCCACACAGGCTGGAGGGCAGTTGGGGTACAGCGGTGTGATTATAGCTCACTGCAGCCTCAAACTCCTCAGTGCAAGTGATCTTCTCCCCTCAGCTTCCCCTTAGCTTGATACTACAGGCACACATCACCACACCTAGCTAAGAATCCTTCTTAACAACTTCCTGCCTCACTCAGAATAAAAGCCAAAGACTTTATTGTAACCTCTAAGGCTACATGGTCTGGTCTTCCATTTGTTTTCAGATCTCATCTTCAATTTTCTGAGTCTGTCACACTGGCCTTCATGTTATTCTTCTACTTTAAATTTTTATTTTAGGTTTGGAGTATATGTAGAGGTTTGTTATACAGATAAACTCATGTCACTGGAGTTTGTTGTAAAGATTATTTCATCAACCAGGTACTACCTAGGCAATACCATTCTGGACATAGGAACTGGCGAATATTTCATGATGACTAAACCAAAATGAATTGCATAAAAAGCAAAAACTGACAAATGGGATCCAAATAAACTTAAGAGCTTCTGCACAGTGGAAGAAACTATCAACAGAGTAAACAGACAATCTATAGAAAGGGAGAAAATATTTGCAAACTATGCATTCAACAAAGGTCTAACAGCCAGCATCTATAAGTAACTCAGGTTATTCTTTAAATACTCCAGACAAATTCCTACCTCTGGGCCTTTGCATTTGCTGTTACTTCCTGGAATGTTCTTTGCCCAGATATTAACATGACTCACTCCTTCACATCTTTAAGGATTTTACTCAAAAATTATTTTCTCAGTGAGTTCTTCCCTGGCTATACTCTCTGAAATGAACTGATCCAAACAGCTCAGCCCTTTTCTTTTATATTTTTTATCCTTAACATGTGTAATTAACTAACTTAATTAACTTACTTACTCATCTTGCTTATTCTTCACCTCTTCCTCTAGAATTTGCAAGAATACTTGGAACAAATTAGTTGCTTAATAAATATTCAAAATTATCTCAACAGTAGCTAATACTCTCCTTAAGACTAAACAATTATTATCAGAAAGAAGAAAGGAAGTTTTAGCTAGACTATAAAACAAAACAATGACATATACAAATTAAAAAGAGAGAAGATAACATTCATTTTTAATGGTTAAGACTATTTTTGAATAACTTAGAACTTTTGTATAGCCGACAAGAATAGAGTGAAAAACTATCAAAATTGATGAGGGATTAGTAGAATGCTTAAGAAGAGCAAGTCAGGAATCAAACTACTAGGCTCAAATTCCAACAGACTTCTTATCAGCTACGTGAGCTTGGGCAAATCACTTAAACTCTTTGCCTCAGTTTTCCTACCTGTGAGTGGGAAAAATAATAATAATAACATCCATGAGTTGTAAAGACTAAAGTAGTTGATACCTCTCAAGGCTTTTGAACCATCCTGACACACATCGCTCTACTGACATATAAGTGCTGGCTATTAGCATCACTGCTAACATCACTCTACTGAATTGACAGAATCCTTAAGGGGTCATTTATTCCATCTCCCTACATCTAGTATCAAACTTGGGCTTTGCTTTCTTTTTATATTAGGTAGTGAAACTATGTTACAAACATTATGTCACAGTGGTAAATGACACTAAAAGTAAAGTCAGACCAAACTGGCAACTAAGTTTTAAATGCTCTGTGAAACCAGATTTGTCTCCAAGGAAGAATTTTTTTTAACATGTCTGAATAGGATGGAAATTGGATGGTGGACTATTATTTACCAGATTTCATAATATGTGGTTCAAAACACCAAAAGCCACAAAATCCTTGAAAAAATCAGAATTGCTGAAAGGTAGACCTTATTTGGAAATATATGTGTACTAGCAACTGCATAATCTACACCTCCTCTGTGGTTAACTTGCCTGCTGAGGTTTCTCTGTGAATCAGACACAAAATCTCTGGATTGGAAATGATTGAACCAATGCACATTTTCCCCTTTGTGTGTGTTCCATTCCTACATTTGAGTAATTCAAAATTTAACTGTAAGTAGTGATACATTAAAAATTCCAGGTGGCATTTTCAAGCAATGTGAGGAGGGTAATTTATTGATTTATTAATTTGCGTTTTATTTTCATGGTATTTTCCCTCCCCACATTTTTACAGAGTGTGCAGGGCCTTTTTGGCCTTTTATCTCAGCAAAGGCTGTGGTTATAGGGCTCCAAGCAATAGCTGCCTGAAGATTCCATTCTCAATTTTTGTGTTTTGAAAACTAGACTTCAAGGATGAGAAGACTATAATAGGGTGAAGAGGAGAATACTTTGACAGGAACAGGATCAACGAAAAAAATAAGGAAAAAGCTGAGATTCCTCATAGCTGAGGGTGATGGACATCATTAGATTAAGAGAATAGTGGGAACCCACTTACTGTTCCTGGAAGCACCCCATGACGTGGCAGGATTTCAGCTCTGGGCTGCATTTGGGAAAGCTGGACCTACCACGTGGAATTATGGACACTGAAAAGATTCCTGTGCCCAGATTTGGGGAGAAAAAGCAACAGAGATGATTAACTCATGTTCCAATGAGGAGCCGCCTTGCCTTATTTCGCCAGATTTTTGTGCAACTCCAAGAAGGGGGTTGCCCTCAATAACCAAATGACTAAAATTGTATTTCCTATTACCAAGTCAGATCTAGTCATGTACACACATGGAGCTAACAGGAAATAATGTGTATAGGTATAGATAGCATATATACATCTATATATACATATATGTATACATATATACATCTGTACCCACACACAAACATTGTACCCACACACAATGTATGTGTGTACAATGTTTGTGTGTGGGTACAGATGTATATATGACATTTCTTGCCGATCTGAATTTATAGACAATGATGTATAACATTAAAATGTAATATTAATATGTTACTGCATATGAGCAAAAGTATATTCGTAATACACACATATACAAAATTTCAAATTTTTACCTCCATGAATCCCAAGTTATTGCAAGATTGAATGAGAGCTCATGTTGTGTCTTTGGACCAAAAGTAGTATATATGTAATAATAAAAAGATGATGATGACCTTCTATTTTCCACTTAAAGAAAATGATAGGCTTCTTTTCAAAGTCACAAGTTAAATTGCCACATTGTGTTATTTAAAAAAAAAATCAGAGTTGAAGCTAAATCATTCACTGCTTGCTTATTTCATGAACTATTTAATGAAAGGAGTCATCATACTAGAATTTAGCATCCTTTTATTATCCATAGGGCAAGTAAAGCCCAATCTTTACAAAAGATTGTGTGACAGCATTGTATAATAAGTAACAAATCATTATGATTTTCTTTGCTGTTCATTCAAGGAATGCTAATCATAATCAATGTGCATGTAATATATAATTTCATAGGAGTGAGGCCATAAATTAGCATTAATTACAAGACTTCCCATTCCTTCATCTATTGAAATGCTTAGAAATTTCCTTTAAGCCCCACCCCTAAAAAACCAGTCGGCCATTCTCATACTTGCAAGGTGAATCTGGGATATGCTGGATCTTTAAATCAGAAAAAGATAAAAGGAAATATGAATTATTTTTCCTAATTTCTGTGCTATCCCTGCATCTTATTAGAGAAATGTTGCATAGCTTTTTTACTCTGGCACAAATCTGTTAACTCTGACAGAGGAAGCAAAATTTTTGACTCTGAAAACACTAAGTTGACTATGAAGGAATAAGAAAAAGACACTTGGTCTTCATGAAGCAAACTCTCTTGTGCTGAAGGCATATTTCCAAGAAAAAATGTCATTGTAAACCTTTAAGAGTTATTTTTCCATAGTTAACTATTTTGCTGTCCAATGCATTGCTATAATGTAGAATGACAAGTAGTATGACTGTTGCAGAAAATTATTATGTTTCCTTGGTGAGAAAGAGATGTAAGACCAAGTTCAAATACATAGGTTAACTTTACCTAAAGCAGTTCTATCACTTTATATTTTGGGAACAAGCCATATCACTGTTCACAGTGATTCAGATGCTTAAGTCAGATTATTTTCTACAATTGACAGTGTAAGAGCTACACTTCAGATGACTTCTCATGTCCGAAGGCATGAGCTGCTGTGTCAGTAACGCAGGAGCACTGTCATTGCATATTACAACGACTGTGATATGTCTTACTGACAACATCACAGCCTTTTGATTTACATGCACTGGCCTTAAAATAAATGAGTGGAATATTCCCCAAGGCATATAATCAATTGCATCTGTTGCAATCCTGGTATTTCCTCTGCCCTGTTTATACCATTACTGCCTCTACTGAAACAGTATTATCGTTAAGTGTTTCCATGAATCTATCCTGGCACCAGCTCAGAGCACCACTGCTACACTACAAACGTTTCCAACCTCTAAGGACCACAGCTGTATTAGTATTGCTCCAGTACTGTACCGATTGTGATAAATGTTATGAAAGAAAAAAATATATATTTCTTACTGCATTTCTTTGTATCTTTGTGTTTGATGAAACAACAGCAAACTGTTGTGGAGAAAAAACAACTGTTAACCATGGTGAGGTAATCTAGCTATACTGCAAAATAATGTAAAAATAAATAACTGGGTGTTTCTAAAAAACATTCTCTGAAGTCTATAAAAATTGGAAGCATTTGACTTTGTTGTAGTAAGATTAGGAAAGATCAGACAGAAAAATGTGCTTTGCATTTAAAACAACATATGGTAAGATCAGACAATATTTGTGCAACAAGATGTATTCCTAGAAAAATGGCTATATATATATATATGTGTGTGTGTGTGTGTGTGTGTACACATATATATATACACATACACACACACATGCATACACACACACACGTATAAATTAGTTTACTTCACTGACATGTTCTACTAATTTATACCTCCTGTATTAGTCCATTTTCACACTGCTATAAAGAGCTGCCTGTGACTGGGTAATTATAAAGACGTTTGATTGACTCACAGCTTTGCGTGACTGGAGAGGCCTCAGGAAACTTACAATCATGGTGGAAGATGAAGGAGAAGCAAAGCACCTTCTTCTCAAGATAAAGCAAGGAGAAGTGCCAAGCAAAAGGGGAGGAGCCCCTTATGAAACCATCACATCTTGTGAGAACTCACACACGTGTGAGAATAGCATGGGGGAAACTGTCCTCATGATCCAATTAACTCCCCCTGGTCTCTCCTTGACATGTGGGGATTATGGGAGGTTATAATTCAAGATTTGGGTGGGGACACAAAACTTAACCATATCGCCTCCTAGACCTAGTTTTGGTATCCAAATGAATGGCAAAGTTTAAGCTTAAAATGAGAGGAGTTAATGTCGATTAAAAAAAAAATAATCTATTATTCTGTAAAACTAAACAATGGAAAGAAGCCTATAAACTTTCCAGGTTCCCCTGGATGTTTGTTTTCATTTAAAATGAGTATTATGTGCCTTATTATATGTTAGTACACACAGTAATTAATGAATAAGGATATGGTTTTACAAATAAAAAGATTTTTAATAATTGAGTCATTACTCACACCTATCTAACATTTTTCTAATAAAAATGAAAGAAACCTGGTAATGAAATGATTCCATTCTATACAATCTAAGAATCCTTTTTATTAAACTTTATATAGATATGATGATTTGCTTTTCATGTTGGAAAATATATTAAAGTTTTATTGCTCTACAGATTTGTAAATATATCCAGTAGCTCATGTTAAATTTAATATGCCCTTGCAAATCTTACTAAGAAGTTAAGAAAATTGTGGTTATAATATTTCTAAAAATAAAGGAAAAACTTCAGTTCTAAATTAATGCTAAATGTTTAACTTCAGTTTGAATACCATGGATGTAACAGAATATTTTCTTAAATTACTGTTAGCAGTTAAGAGTTCTCTAAATCAATCTGATTAAATTGTCCATTAGTATTAACATCTTGTGTTAAACACATTCAGAAATGAACTTAATACTCACAAAACTATTCAAGCATTTAAAATTTAAAATATTATACAATTCAAGTGAATATGTTTTTTATTTTAAAAATAAACTTTAGTTTTTCATTTCTTCTTTAATCATCTCATTTCCTAATCATGAATGCAACCAAATACAAGCAAAATATAAGTACAAAAACATACATCTTTATTAGGGGCAACTTAACAGATGCTTTGAAATTAAATATACCAATATACACATAATGCATTAGTGTCAATTTATGCTAACCAAAAAAAAACTCTGATTTATTAATGTTACCAGTTTCACTACTGTCACATAACTTCATCATTACAGCATAGCCAAAAATATTCTGCTACATTTTGTTATTAGTTAGTTTCATATCCTATCCAAAGGCATAATATGTTATGTATGACAAAAAGGGGCAAAAAGCAGTGAGGAGCACACACAGCAATACAGTAGTCCTAACATTCTTATTAAATAGCAAGCTTTAGTCGATGTCACTCAAAACCCTTCAGTGGGCTCCCATGTGCCTTAGAGTGAAAGCTAAAATCCTTACAATGACCTACAATATCCTACATGATCTGACCCAGTTGTTTCTCTGACCTCGTATCATACTCTCCACATCCTTACCCTACTTCAGTCCCACTGCAATCCTGAAAGTTCTAAGAACTCACCAAAGATGCTTCCACCTCAGGATTTTTCATGTGTTCTTCCCTCCGCCTCGAACATTCTTGCTACAGATAATACTGTAGTCCAAATCGCCACCTCCTTCAAGTATGCCGAAGAGATGCTCTTAGTGAGACCATTCATAGCCTCAAGTACCCAACACATCCCCCAGCACTGTCTATCCTCCTCTTCTGTTTATTTCTCTCTAATGCATAATCCACCTCTAATGAACTATAAAACTTCCTTTGTTTTTAATTTATTGCCTCTTTCACTAGACTTTAAGTTTCCAAAAAAAAAAAAAAATGGCAATTTTTCAGGGAAAGGTGGTGAAGTCTGCATTTTACTCTCTTGCCTCCCCAGCACATTTGGCACAAAGAAGACACTCGAAAAGTATCTTGCAGAATGTTGAATTGAGAAGATTGCAGAGGAAAAAAATCAAATTTGAGATTCAAAAATACTTTTTCATGATTCTTGTGAAGAAAATATCTTCTGAAGATGCAGTTTATCAATTATTCCTTTATTTTCACTTCCAAAATCACCAAATCTTGCAGACAAAGTTGGTTTTATTTTTAAATGCCAAAAATACTCTATGACAAAAGCAGGACTGGGAAACTCTGTGAGTCCAAGTTCTACACTCAGTCACTGACAGAAACTGAATCATACCTGAGGGTCATCCCAGCTGCTAAGGAACACTTGAGCAAAATTCTGACTTCTTAAAACTGCTGTATAGAACCAGGGATTTTGTGACATACAACAGGTTTGCCGTCCAAAAGATGACCTACATTCAGGAGTACTTCCATTCAAGGTTACTGGATTATTTAGACATAAGAATCATTGAAATAAACCACAGGTCAAAGGCCAAGAATGTGTTACAGACACACCTCGCCAATGTGAAAGAAAATACAAAATCCATTATATCTTTAGACCTAATTCTACCTAAGGCTAGACCAAAAATCTGTTCATAGTATCTTTGAGCTGAAAAAGGGCCTAAAATATGGTCTCCCCTGATTCCATCCTTTTATAAATGTCCTGCACATAAGAGGTGATAAAGGAATATTTGCAGAATAAAATGAATTAAGTTAAAGGCAAGAGTTTATATGACTTGCTTTAATTCAGACTAAAGAGTAGAAGAAGGAGTAGAACACAAATCTGGTTTTTAGTCACAGCAAACTAATTCAATAATTCAAAGAAGTAAAAAGCTGAAATTAGAATTATAAGAATTAATCAATTCCAAAGTAAATCTACATATTTTAAAAAAGATAAATTTTGATCAAGAAGAAAATAGACTATAACAGTGTTTCCCAGATTTACCTGATTATAAGAGTGGTATAAATTATTTTATCAGATTTCCTAAAGCCCTATCACGGAGGAGATAAATCAGAATCTGCAGGGGAACAACCTAAAAATCTGTTTCTTAAGTCCATACTCCAGATGATTATAGTTAAGCCAGTTTGGGGAGCAGTAGACAAAGGTCAGGTAGTTGCATTTATTTTGGTCTCACCATCATTCAATGGTGATAATTAAAAGACTGTTTTTGTTCTCAGGTCTGTTATGAAGAGTGAGGAACAAAACTTACAAGATTTACTACAATGTGTAGCAAATTTACTACAAGATTTACTACAATTCATATAGTCACTCTCCGATCAGTAAGACAAATGCTTTTTCTCATTAACACTTCATTATTTTATACTTCAACCACAGATCTCTCTCTCTCTCTCTCTCTCTCTCTCTCTCTCTCTCTTCTTTCTTCCTGAGCTTTTGGGTCAAAGAAAGTCCCCAGAATCTATAGTTAGAAACAAAGTTTAATCTCATAAAAATCTAAACTATCTGTAGTTAAGCTTGAGAGTATTAGCAATTCACATTCATTTGCCAAAATTCAAATATGTTTACTTTTTCAGATTTAGCTTACTTCTACTCAACAGATGTTCAATTATAGAGTTATGCTAACTTCATATTCAAGTTTTAAGTTCATGGAGTTTGTCTACCTTCTTTAAAAGAAAAAGCAAAGACGTTTTAAAAATGAACTGTTTCTAAACATAGTTTTTTAAAAAGTACTGTCTATAAACTATTTCTCATAGTGACTATTTCAATATGCTTTTCCTTTTTATTTGAAACAATATTTTCAAAAATACTATTGGTTTGCAAAACTGTCATGCTTGGTCTTTATTTCTAGCTCCTTATCAACAAAAACTTTAGAAAAAAAGGTGAAGCAAAGTTTAAGGTAAAAGTTTACACACATAGAATTTTCAAATCATCATCAATAACATCATAACTTTTCAATACCCCAGGTGAGAAATTAGAATGAATTTTTTCTTGAAATCAAGATGATCATAATTTAGAAGGAGAACATAACCTATTCAAAAAATTAACTAAGAAAATCAGTAATTGTTTATAGAAAAGGAGGACTTTTGAAAAGCTCTTCATAGAAGCATGCCAGAATGGGTCTTTAGGAAAAATGTTCATAAACTTCAGGAAGCACTATAAAGAGCAGGGTTTCTTTTTAAAAAAAATATTCCAGGATCTGAACTCCATAGATTCTGTTTAATAAGCCAATATTGTAGCTCAGGAATCGGCATTCTAACAAACACCTCAAGTAGTATTTGGACCACACTTTGAAGCTATAATTTAGGTTCTTCAACTCAAACATGGCAGAATTATATGGCAAGCTTAAGAAAATGGTGGAGACCTAGGGATAAGTACATATTCTCAACTAGGTCCCTCAGTGTACTCTGTCTTAAATGCTGTTGCAAAGATAAATGGAAAATATAACTGCCCATGTTTCATTCTTGGTGCTAATACTAGAAAACTAACATTTAGCCTAGGCTGACACTTCCTCTCACTAGATTAGGAAAGACCATTACAAAGGAGATATCCAGAGAAATACTTTGCCTAGATGATCCAATTCTGACTCCCAATAAAATCAGAAATCTTTTCTCTTAAAATGTAATTTCGATATTAGATGGCTTGTTTGTTAAAATAATAATAATAATAATGGACCAAGTGAACACTATTGTGCACCTTCTGGGTCCTATTTGCTCACTTACAAAGATGCTTCGGGAAAGAACACATTATGAGTAGTAATCAAATAAGTAGTTACTACAAGGAAAGTTTTAGAAAAATAAGTTCCTCCAATAAGCTCCATTTCAGGTCCAGCTTATTTCTTCAGTCTAATTTGTCTATATTTAGGAAACCAGTTAGAGCCATTTGGTGTTTTATAAACATCAAAGGAGCTGAAAACAAATATTACATCTTAGCATGCCTTTCCTTTTCACAATCGTGCCTCTCTAAGAGGTTAAGCTTTGCCAGGACTTAGGGGGCCCATAATGATTTTTTTCTTTTCCTTCCAATCATACAAAATAGAAACCAAAGTTGGTAGTAAGAATCAAGGACTTCATCAAGCACATTAAATATATTTCTATTTTCCCTCTCAAAATGTAGACAATGTGAAGTTCAAGTGGTTGGAAGGAGGATGTTGTACAAACTGGACTTGTCCTTTAAAATTTGTAACTACATGACTTTATCTAATGAAATACATAAATGCTACTATTAAACAGTAATATGACCCAATTTAGAATACACACATAAATTTAAGAATAAGAAAGTTTCTGTATTAAAATCTCTAGTTTTCTATTAAATAGGAAAAAAGAGATTATAGGAAGAAACAGAAGATTTTTAATAGCCAGGGTATTAGTTGTCTAAAACAGGCACTATTTACAAAATCATGGTAAAGAGATGGATTCTAGTTTTAACTTCACTGCTAACTAGCTGCATGACCTGGAATCTCATTTACTTTCATTGAATCTTAAATTTCTTATCTTTAGTAGGAGTTGATTTTACTCAGCAATCTCTAAATGCCTTAACTAGTTGAAGACTCTCATTCCAGATTAATCAGAGAAGGCTTTCTACAACTAGTTTTATTGAGCAGTTTATAAAAAGAAATGCCTAGTCTGGTAAACAAGCAGGAAAATAAAAGAATTTACAAGAGGCATTCAGAATTACTCAGGGTCTTATTTCCTAAGCCAAGTGACTAGAAATATGTTGATTTAATTTTGACAAAAATATACTCTCCAGTATCTAAAGAAAAGAAAATTTTAGCTGATTAAAGATAATTCAAAGGGCTTTAGCTGTCCTCTATAAATTAAACTTCAAACAGTTCTTACAAATCATTTTACCGATTTTAAGTATTATTATTCCAACATATGGATTAAATTGCGTAAGAGTATAAACAGGTCAACTGTTAAACCAGTAATGGCTGCAGAAAAAAATGATTTAGGATTTTACTTATCCTCAATTTTCTGTAACTGAATTATCTCCAAATGTGGAAAAGTTTTTCTGTTCCTTATATATAAAATACAAAACTAGTTAAAATATCGGATTTTTCTATCCATCTTAATTTATCATTTTTGAAATATTTCACTAAAAAAAGACAATAAATGAAAATCAAGATATGTCATGAATAATTGTATAAATGCTTCAAGAATCATTCTAGTTATGTAATATTGGGTCAGCAGGGACTTCAGATTCCATGTAATCCATATTCTTTAATTTACAGGTCGAAAACAACAAAGCATATTTAGATAAACGGACTTATCCAAAATCGCTTTGGGTAACTCACTAAGCAAGTTAGCAAAAGAAAAGGCTTTTGTATTATTCTGCAGGAAAACTAACCTCCCTTGATTTTGTTCAATTAAATGTCCCTACTTTTCTTCTGTTACTCATTGTCACTGTTTATGTGTATATATTGCTATTTAATTTGTATTCTGTTGTTAGATACATCATCACATTCACCATGCAAATCTTAAAATATTTGTCCCAATCAAGAGCCAAATTTTGTCCTAAAACTTACAAACCTAAGAGTTTCATTAATTTACCAATATCAGTAGAAGCTTGGTTAAACAATGCGGAAATGGATTCAAAGGATTGTTAGTCCAGGAAATGAAGAACATCAATTTAGTTCAGGCCAAAGTTATTCATACAGATACACTGATCAGAAATTCTGGATTGAAGGTGTTAGAGAAAGCATCTGGGCATGCATCTAATATCTGCTCAATTAGCTGCATAAAACTTGAACTCAACTGTGACTTAGGTTTAGTAATGAGGTACCAAAACTTCTCTGATAAAACATAGAAGAAATAACTCAAAGATTTAGGAAGATAGAATAGTTGACATGGATTTACCACTAAGACCCTTTCAGGCATCCCTGAGATGACTCAGAGCACTTTCTTTATTAAAGTATTGAGAAACCCATTGTGAAGGGAAGCACTAAACCCCTGAAAACCGCAGTTAGCTGTCCTCTGTCAATTAGACCTTCATGAAGAGAAATGCTGTTATTGAAATGGGCTCCCTGACTGCGAGGTACAATCAAATCCAAGAATGACAACAGCAGCTTTTAACCACCAGAGCAAGTCAAGTACTATTACTATAATAGAATCTAGATGATAAATTAATATGGTGTTATGACAACGAGCATGGCTGCATTTTTTGATGTTTGACTGCTGTCAGCTTTTAAGCCCATTTGTCCCTCTTTCCTTTCTGTCCCCTACCTGAGCAAACCGATAAGAAAGACTTGGTGCTCCTGCCTTTAGCACCAGAGGAAATTCAAATCACATAAGCTCCGGTTAACCTGGACCTGCTTGTGCCTGCCCTGCTCTCCCTAGTCCCTTGTGTGAGCAATACCCTTTATCTCAAATTATTTGGTATGCAAAGCATCACTGCATTCAACATAATACCTTTCAATGGAAGGTAACACATTTCACCCTTATGTAGTGATCACAAACTAGATATGATCTGCACTGATCTTTGGTAATGGCTAACTCAATATGGCATCTGTGCAAGAGAAACCTAGAGGTAACCCAAATGATCTTTATCACTGATTTTCATGCCTTAGTTTTATTCCTTCCCCTTGAGTGCAGGTAGGACTTTGCTTCTAACCAATAGAATATGGCAAAGGTAATGGATGTCTCTGTCATTATTATATATTATATGGCAAAGATTATGAGAGGTCACTCTCACAATTACTACCAACACACACACATACTTGCTAGAAGAGAGGTTAGATAATCTCTTTGAGGTCTTGAAAGAAATAATCATGTTGGAAAACTTTGCATGTCAAGAAACTGCAGGAGGCATTTAGGAACCAACTTCAAACACCAGTCGATAGGCAGAAAAACATTCTGAGGCCCCCAGCCATAGAGCCACAAGGAAATAAATTTTGACAACAACTTGAATGGATTTGGAAGTGAATTCTGCCCCAGTTGAGCCTCTGCATAGAACACAGCCTCGCTGATACCCCTAAGGCAGCCTTGCAAAGCTCTGAGCAGCATACCCAACTCAACAGTGCCCCATCTCCTAACCCGTAGAGACTCTAAGATAAGTCTGTGTTCTCTTACATGGATGGTTGTGGCAATACGTTATACAATAATAGAAAACTAATATAAGATTTTCTTGTGTTTTTTGAGATAGAGTCTCACTCTGTCGCCCAGGCTAGAGTCGGTAGAGTCGGCTCACTGCAACCTCTGCCTCCGGGTTCAAGAGATTCTCCTGCCTCAGCCTCCCTAGTAGCTGGGACCACAGGCACACACCTCCATGCCCAGCTAATTGTTTTTATATTTTTAGTAGAGACTGGGTTTCACCATATTGGCCAGGCTAGTCTCAAACTCCTGACCTCATAATCTGCCCATCTCAGCCTCCCAAATTGTTCAGATTACAGGCATGAGCCATCGTGCTCCGCCCAGAAAACTAATATGGGATTTCAAAGACTGAGATAGATAAGTAGCAAAAAAAAAAAGAAAAAAGAAAAGAAAAGAAAGAAAAAGGAAGGTTTGTATGATCTAAACAGACAGAAAGACAAAACGTCTGAGTTT
>CAUYQU010029255.1:0-14861 GCA_963574635.1 Cheracebus regulus
TAGGTTCTGGGGTACATGTACAGAACATGCAGGATTGTTGCATAGGTACCTACATGGCAAGGGGGTTTGCTGCCTTCATCCCCCTATCACCTATATTTGGCATTTCTCCCCACGTTATCCCTCCCCAACCTCCCTACCCCCTGCAGTCCCTCCCCTAGTCCCCTCCAACAGACCCCAGTGTGTGATGCTCCCCTCCCTGTGTCCATGTGTTCTTATTGTTCAACACCTGCCTATGAGTGAGAACATGCGGTGTTTGATTTTTCTGTTCTTGTGTCAGTTTGCTGAGAATGATGGTTTCTAGATTCATCCATGTCTCTACAAAGGTCACGAAATCGTTTTTTATAGCTGCATAGTATTCCATGTTGTATATGTGGCACCCTCTTTTAACACAAACTAAAAAGGCATTCAAAACTTAGAAAATGTAACACAAATGGCAACTTTAAAGTTCAATTATGACAGATACTAAAAAGGAACAAGGAGCATTTGGGGAACCAAAATAGCAAATAGCTAGGTCAGGCTCCAGGAAGAAGTGTCTGAGCACCAGCTGCCACCCTGTCACTACTCTCACTTGAGTTGTCGACGGTCAAGGCCCTCTTACCTCTTGTTCCATAAGCACACTTTTTTCTCTTTCCCCAGGCTAGAACTTTGGTGTTCTCTGTCTTGCTTGAAATGGGAAGCCAGGCCATGGGCACTTGATGAAATCTTTCTTTTTTTGTGTGTGCCCTATATTTTGGACATTGCTATGTTACAGAAAATGGACCTGATTCCCCATGAAGCTGACATTACATTGTCCACACTCCATACTGGGGCTGCCTGAGTCTCTACCCTACTGTGTCCTTACATGGCAGAGCCAGCTTGTCGGAGGCCTCACCCTCCCTGGGCCTGCTTCATTGTCTCCAAAGCTGACAACAATGTCTCCTACCTACATCTCTTGCTGATAGACAAATTCCTGAAATACCTTTAAAGACCTTCACATCACCCTAAATGCTGCATTAAGGGAGGACAACTGGTGGAGTAAATGAATAACAGATGGAACATAAATGGTACCACATGTCAGACTTAACCTCTTCAGTAAGAAGACGGGCCCAAAACCAAAGCCTTTCTTTCCTTTTCCATGCACTGAGGAGTAACAACAACTACAGCTACTGCCACAAATGGCTATTATGATTTTCTTTTTATACAAGTGATCACTGTAGACTGCTCTAGATTGAAAAGAGATACTCGTTTCTTATCAAAACACTTGTTTCATTCTTAAAATTTACCTTGGTAGGGCAAAATTACAGTCAGCTTTTCCTAAGCAGGCGGCAACGCTAATCAGCACATCACATGTTTCTAATTATGGTTCTGAACTGACTTGTGTAACTTCCCTGAACCAACAGTTGCTTTCAAAGAATCAATTTCTGTTTGTACAAACACTTCTTGGCTAAAAATGTGGAAGTTCTTATAAGCACTTATAAGACCTTATTTTTCCTTCCATAGGGCATAGGCTCTGAATATTAGCTCTTCAAGTTTGTGGAAGAGTAGAGGGACAGAGAAAGACACCCAACACTTCAGGGCAGGATGGCATGTGCTGGGAGATGGAGAGGTTGTATGAGCTGTGGAGCTCAGAGGAAAGTACAGATCATTATGTGTGATGGTGGATGGGAAAGGCCTCATGAAGAAGTAGTTCCAAACTGGAATCTTGGTTCCGAATGTCAGCCTTCAATGGGAAGACAGGCACAAAGAGGGCATCCTAGAAGGTGATGGTAAAGACTAGTGGTGTACCAATTTGGGGAGGAATAGGCAAAAGTTACCCTTGACATTCCTTTAAAATTCTTTTAAATTATCTATGAAATAATACTATGAACACTGTAACTGTCATCCACACTGAAATTTGAGATTCATTGGACCAGATTAAAAGAAGAAATTAAAAGAAACTTAATGAACTGATGTCTGGCCATTTGTATTATTGGCTCTCCAGGAATTACCAGGGACTCAAAGCAAGAATTTTACTTTGTTCTTGCCCGTCTGCAAGGTTTACTCCATTATGCCCTAATATGAAGTGTCTATTATCCTGATGCATATGAAAAGACTTTTTGTTGTGAGGATTAAACAGTATATCAGAGCTGAAAGCCCCTAGCACAGAATCTACCATGTGGTAAGAGCTAGGTTTAAAGCTTGATCAGTCCTACATAGCAGAATATTTTTGCAGAGTTGCAGAGAACTTGGCCCCCTGTTCTCTGCAATTTGTGTTGTGGACTCAGTGAAGAGCCATTACTCTCAAGCTCTTGGGCAATGTCTTGGAGAAATGATGTCTAAGTATGTGCATTATTGTTATTTCAGTACAGTTAGGTTCTGATGTGACTTCCAGGATATCAAGATGGGAATTCTGGAATGACAGGTTGCAAAGGGCCTCGTAGTTGAAAAGGTTCTTTACAGGCTGTGTTACTTGAGTATACATTAGGGCCACACAATACATCAAATGTGTCTCTTTGCTGTAATCCATTTCTTTTATATTCATTGCATGGAATGTGGGATATAAATGGAATTCTGGAGCCACTCCAAGGAAGACAGATTACCTGAAGTCATTTTTCTGTGAACATGGTTGACTTATCATATTTTCCCTTCATTCTCCCGCATGTGCTATTGTTTTATTTCCTTCCCTCATTTATGTCATCTCTTTTCACTTATATCAAAGTCAGATTCACACCTATTCAATCAGTTTTGACTATAATTTAGCTTTCATTATCCCTTTCTGTTTTCAGGTCTGATTCTTAAAGCGAAGAGCAAACATAAAATCTCATAATCACTACCACCATCACCACCAAAAAAAAAAACCACAACATTCATGTAACTAAGCCAAAGGGTTGGGAAAGCTTTAATCACACACTTTATCTTAAACTTTTCTTACACAAACAACTTCTTTTTTCCCCCATAACTTTCATGGCTTTAGCTGAAGTTTGCAGGCTGGATCTGAGGGAACTGTAACCTTCCTCCTCTCTCCTCCACCCCAGGCTCCTGTCAGGACCTTTTCTCCTGTTTCCTCAGGTCTCCCCTTTTGCTTTTTGCCATCATCATCCTCTCTCACTACCTTTTTTTCATTTCTCCTATTTATCTCCCACTGCCGCTTTCTTTCCATAATTTCCATCCCTCAAAGTTTCCATCCCCAACTGAGGGCTGAGCCTAACCTCTTACTAAGACCACCTGTGATAAATTGCCCCTATTCGGATGGCACCTGATTATAGCAGCCTCCCTGGCGCCAAATAGATTTGGCAAAAGCATGTTCTGGGTAATGATCACACCACTGCTCTGCTCAGCCAGTAACAGAGGTGCGCGGAGCATACCCTCTCCCTCCCCAGCTTCAGCTGGACTCTGGCAGACAAACAGCTAGATGTTTAGGTCTAGATAGGGCTTTCACGGTATTGAAAGGTATAGACCTCTTCTCCAACCTGACACCTTCTCCTTTTCAATTCATAATAGCTCTTATACCCTTTTGCTTCTGCAGAATTAATTTTAAAAATATAAATGCTTTGTTTGACTGTCCTGTTATTTATTCTCTGTTGGTTTATTATTTAGATAGAGACATTCTTTCTAAAACAGGAGCAGGAAAAGTGTAAGCGGGCTCACCTGGTGCTTCCAACAAAACTTACCCAATTTATTCAGTCATTTGGCATAAGAAAGGCTCTTGTGTGCTTCAGTTTTTCATTCTCTCTAGGATGCTAATTGTTTTTCTTTTGATAATCTTGTAGTTTTGGCCTGAAGTCTAAAATCTGGCCTGCTGGGCTATGTGTCAGATTTCTAAATTTGATGACATCTGTTTTGAATTTTATCATCTTTAATTTTCTTTCAAGCTCTCTTCACGTATTCATTTCCCTTTTGATTGTAAGGATCAGACTTTGCTGTATGCTTTAGACAAAAGTGTAGACCTTTCTGCTTTGGGGGCAGAGATTAAAATGACTGAAGCTAAATGGTCACAATGAAGGCTATTCAAAGAAAAGATGTTGGGATGGAAGCCTTAGCAACCATTCCAGAGAGTATGAGCCATTCAGACAAAAGGCTGGCTGTCCACACCAGGGTTTAGATATTCTCACTGAATAATTGCAGTCAATTGGAAGAAGATTGACAGTGAGGGTTGAACTGAGAGAAGCTGAGGTGGGTGATGATGGCAGTAGTGATATGAGGTGAGTGGTGACCTTTTCATCTCTTTACATTTAATCTTGCTCTTTGTTTCCTAACCTCCTGCCCTCTCACCTCAGAAAAATAGTAAATAAAAGATATTTTAAATGCATTCTCATACATACAGACTCATATTTTCATAGTGGAATCTTATTTGTCCTTTTTATCTACATATCTCCTAAATTCTTTTTTTCATGGGGAAATTGTTTATTGCTAATTGAGTTGGGCATTGATATGGTTAGACTTTGTGTCTCCATCCAAATATCATCTTAAATTATAATCCCCATAATCCCCACATGTCAAGGGAGAGACCAGGTAGAAATAAATGAATCATGAGGGAAGTTTCCCCATGCTGTTCTTGTGATAGCAAGTGAGTTCTCGTGAGATCTGATGGCTTTATAAGGGGCTCTTCCTGCTTTGCTTGGCCCTTCTTCTTGCTGCCTTGTGAAGAAGGTGTCTTGCTTCCCCTTTGCTTCCTTCTATGATTGTAAGTTTCCTCCGGTCTTTCAGCCATGCCAAACTGTGAGTTAACTAAACCTCTTTTTTTTTTTTTTTTTTTTTTTTAAAAATAAATGACCCAGTCTCAGGCAGCTCTTTGTAGCAGTATGAAAATGGACTAATACAGGCCTACTTATTAAAAATGGATTTTCCTGTTAAGATGCCTACGTAACACCTTTGTATAACATTTCCTTTCTCTTTATATAAACCTTTTCACATATATAATCTCAGAAATGTCAACTGGCCTCTTGAAACCTTGTGTCCATAGGACAATAGAGAATAGGTGAGCACTGGCCAGAACATGGGCTCAAACTTTCACTTATGGCACATGTCAGCCATGGCTGGGAGAAGACACACACAGTTCAGCTGTGCATACAGCATAGAATGGCTCCCTCAAATACCAGCTGTGGAGACTGTAAACCAAATTTCTGAAACTGCATCATTAAAATTGGCCAACAGCAACTTTGTGGCTGCCTATAAATGGCAAATCTTTTTCATGATGCTGGCCTTGACTCTCCTGGATGCTGCCATGAGTTTAGGTCATTGTTAATTAACTCATGGGTCTATGAAACTATTTTTGAATGGCATATGTATATAGTAGTGATTCTCAAGTCAGGGAGGTTTTTGTTTCCTTAGGGACATTAGGCAAAACCTGGAGGCATTTTTGGTTGTCACAACTGAGAGGGGGTGCTGCTACTATCATCTAGTGGGTAGAGGTCTGCATTGCTGGCAAATATTCTATAATGCACATGGCAGCCTCACAACTGAAAATTATCTAGCCCAAATATCAATAATGCCAGGGTTGAGAAACCTTTGTAATAGGCATCTATATTTCAAACCAGGTGACAACACATTTTTATATGCTCATTCAAACCCATTGTGTTGAAAGAAAAGAATATTTATGATGAGTCCACTTCTGTGAATAGTTATTGACTCTGATGACACTATTGGTCAGATTATATTCTCTGTGTGTAGAGGCTGAGTCCCTCCCATTTGGCTCCCCTTCCCGCGACCTCCTTTCTTGGTTATCGGCATCATCTCTATTTCTATGCATTCACTCAAGCTAGATATCTCTGGGTGTTCATCCACTCCCCCTTCTTAC
This sequence comes from Cheracebus regulus, assembly GCA_963574635.1. NCBI lineage: Eukaryota > Metazoa > Chordata > Mammalia > Primates > Pitheciidae > Cheracebus > Cheracebus regulus. Next base: position 5,756 of record CAUYQU010029255.1, read on the forward strand.
TCCACCTCCAATAGGTGATCAGTTCCTCATAATTTTGTGTTCTCTACTATAATGATCTGCCTTGACTTCTTAGGCTCTCATCATTTTGTCTATACCTCTCACTTTGTCTTTTGCCAGCTGGCTTCTCCAGCCTAATTAATTCAGTGCTTAATGATATTAGGTACTCCTGATTTACCTATTCATTTGGTGAAAATATTTGAGTGCTAACTCTCTGTTAATTCCTGTGCTAAGAGCTGCGGTCATTCTCTACATTAAAGTCTTTCTAAGCCTCCTTGTTTCTTACAGAACCCTTGCTTCTCACACAGCGTGTAAGGCCTCCGATAATCTGCCTCTGACCTAACTTTTCAACTTACTCTCCTACCCTACTGAACAAATTATCTTTCCTTAGTCTGAGCACATACTATATGCATTGTTGTATGTGCTATTTTTTTTTCTATTTGTGGTGTCCTTTCTACTCTTATCTGGGGAATTTCCATTCATTCTGTGCAACTTGACCTAGCGTCTAGAGAAATGCCTGGCACATAGAAGATTAATAAATAGGAAATAATCTTAAATTTTACCTTCTCTGTAAAATATTCGACTCCCTAGCTGCTGATCAGTGCATGCCTTTTTCTCCATAGCCCATTGTATGCACTTCTAGTACATCACATCCTTTGACTGTGACTCTTGAGGTTAAGGATAATATCTTGTATCTGTTAGGACCTCCAGGCTCTACACCATGCTGAACATAAAGTGGACCCAAATGAATAAATGTTCACTTCTTTATCAAGATGGCTTCTTGTGGAATTCTTGTCTCACACTGAAATGGCTTGCATCATTTGTTATTACAAAAACCCCACAGAATTTGGCAAGAGTCACAAATGGGGCCCACCCTCCTCCGTAACTGAGCACCTTCCATTGTCTGTGATCTGAATTGTGGAGATGGGGTCGAGTCCCTCCTCTTTCACTTTGTCATTGTGTTACATTGGGAAGATATTTAACCAGTATCTCAGCCTCTGTTTCTTCTTCTGTAAAGTAGGAGTGACATCTGCCATGTAGAATGGTCATGAGGATCAAATGAAATTACATACTTAAAAGGCTTTTGTAACTTCTAAAGGTCATAAAGCTTTTTCAGTTTCTCTCTATTCAAAACATAGGAAAATAAATAAAACCCCTCCCTCAACATTGCATGGCCTTGTATATTTTTTTCCAAAGACAAGCTTCTTGAAAAGTCCAGTTTGTGCATTGTGTCCACTCTCTCTGTAACCCCCATCATTCTGTTTTCTGCCAGCCACACCAATGCAGCTTCCTCACCTCAGTCATCAATAATATCCTCGTGGCCAACACCTATGCACACTTCTGCTCTTCCTTCATTTGATCTGGCTCATCTGCCATTATACCCACGGCAGGGTATAATCAGTCCAGATTTCAGGAAGCTCACCCCGGCCCCAGTGCAGACATCCCCTGCCATGTACGAAGCTCCACGATTACTCCTCACTGCTTTGAGGGAAAAATTGAACTCCTTAGTCCACTCTGTTGAGCCCATCATCCTCTGGTCCGTGCCTACCATTTCGTCAACATCTCCTAATGTTATTTTCCTTGTAACATAACCCTAGTCATACAAAATGACTTCTGCTTCCAGAAAGTGCTTTTCCAAATGCTGCCCAAAAGAAACCCTGGTGCAATCTGGTTATCTTTCACTACTTGGTTCAAAATATCACCTCTTCAGGAAACTTCTGATATCAGCTTCCTCTCTCCCTTTGATTTAAAAGTAGATACTCCATCACTGTATTTTCCATGCCCCTTGACCCCATCTTGATAAGCATAACCTTTCGGCCATTCTGCCATTCTCCCATTTTGCACTGAAATATTTATCTCTTATACTAGTCAGTGAGCTTCTTGAATGCAAGGGACATGTTATTATCTCTCTATATATGTCTAGCTTCCTGGTACATAGTAAGCTATGTTAAATTGTTCAGTATGACAACTTAAATTGTTAAATGCTTATTGAGTAAATAAATGGGTGCTATAAAATATTATTTTTACTACATTCTTATTCCTTTACCATATATTGTGAACCTTTTAAATCTATTATTTTGTTACATTCTGGTTTTCACATATTTAGAAGAAAGATTCTAGCAAGTGCCATGATTTATACAGATATTACTCTCTGTTGAGTTACAGGTTTTAGCTTCTTTTGGAAGTGAGAAAGGCTTAGTTGTCTGCGTTCCACCTCCACAGGTACACAGAAGCTCTTGCTCACCTGCTACTTCCAGCTTTGGCATTTTCCAGTTGTCGGGTAAGGAGTTTAGCAATGGCTGTGAAGCTGTTGCTCATCCGGAAGATGTCTCTGCTCTGAGGGCCCAAGATTGAGGAGAAGGTGTCGGTGATGCTTTTAATCTCCAGCAGGAGAATATGGTGAAATGAATGCTCCATGTTGGCCAGTTGACTTACCAGGTATGTCAGGCAGCTCCTGGCTCTCTCCTGCCAAGAACAATGAAGAAAATTTATATTTTAAAAGAAAATCAGTTAGGCATGGTGGCTCATACCTGTAATCTCAGCACTTTGGCAGGCTGAGGCGGGTGGTTGGCTTGGAACTCCTGGTTGAGGACAGGAGTTTGCAACCAGCCTGGGCAACATGATGAAAACCCATTTCAACTAAAAATACAAAAAAATTAGCTTGGCATAGTGGCACACACCTATAATCCCAGCTACTTGGGAGGCTGAGGCATGAGAATCGCTTGAACCCAGGAAGTGGAGGGTGCCGTGCGCCGAGATCATGCCTCTTGCACTCCAGCCTGGGTGACAGAGGGAGACTTGGTCTCAGAAAAAAAAAAAAGGAAAGAAAAGAAAAAGAAAAAGACAGAGTCCCATGAGCAGCAGATGATAATTCTATAGTGAGTTGACTCAGGAAGCTAGCTCAGGTTGAACAATCAGCTTCATTCATAGCTCCTCTGAATCTGCCTCTTTGAGGTTTTTAATATATTTCTGATTTCCAGGACAGACTAATAAGCAAACATTGTCATTAACCTATCTTTCCAGGTCAAAACCTTTCAATCATCATAAATGATTGAACCCCACACATGCACTTTTCGCAACTATGTGAACTGCTAACTTCACCTGCACGGGGCAGGTATGGTCCATGGTCTCAAAGTGAGCCTTGACCCTGGCACATACAACCCATCTGTCTGTTGGGTGATGGCTGCATATTCCACTAGTGTGCAAGGTTGACTACCTTGTTGCAGGTTTTCTCAATGACTTGTTAACTTTAAGCATCTTTCAGTGTATTACGGTTTTTATATGCTTGGCTGATTGAGTAGATTATATTGTCTAGCTGTAACCAACTAACTTTCGCAAGTCATTCAAGTTCCTTCAAAGAACGGAAGATTAAGAACAATGCGAATAATGTAGGCACGAGCAAATAAGAAAAGCTGACACATCTCTTATACCTATTAAAACTCCTCATTAGCCATATTTTGAGGCAATGTGACCTAATCTGACATAACTGGAAGTTAGCCAAAAAATTCAAAATTCAAAACTATTAAAAAGGTTATTTGAAATGTAGATTTATGCCCAGTAGAAATAATAATAATATACCATGAATAAATAACAATTTAAAATATGGCTTATTTCATCTTTAACTTTTCTTTTAAGATCTTATTTTTGTGTATATCTAAAATTTTTTTTGTTACTGTACTGGAACATACGTATCCATATAATTATATATTGAAGGTTGCTGCTCACAATCCTTCTAACCGATTGGTGATTACTCTCCTAGTTAGGAATTCTTATTTACCCTTTGTTCTAGCATTTGAAGCCTTAATTTACTTGAAGATGCAACTCTTCCATGTGGCTGTTTTTGGTGACTCCTTCTGTGTAAATTTTTACTGCATTATAGACTCTTTAAAAATCTTAAAATTTTCTTTTCTTTTAGTATCTTTTTGGGATAGTTGCACTCTGTTGACCAGGCAGCAGTACAGAGGTGTGATCATGGCTCACGGCAGCCTTGACCTCATGGGCTCAGGGGATCCTGCTGCCTTAGTCACAGATCCTGTGTAGGTGTACCACAGGTGTGTGCCACGATACTTGGCTAATTTTTAAAAAATTTTTTATAGAGACAGGATCTCGCCATGTTACCCAGGCTGATATTGAATTCCTCGGCTCAAGTAATTCTCCTGCTTTGGCCTCTCAAAGGGCTAGGATTATAGGCATGAACCACTGTGTCCAGCCAAAAATCTTTTTAGTACTTAATTGCATTTGATTATTTGCTTATTCATGCTTTTATTTAATCACCAAATAGGTATGGCATGGCTATAATATGCTTTTACTAGACTTTAGATAACAAAGGTGAATGAAAGGATGTCCTTGCTTTTAAGAAACACACAATCCCCCGACTTTTTATTTATAATTTCCTAATGGTTACATGTGCCAGTCAAGTCTTCTAAAGGAGCTACTTTTCATTTATCAATCATCAACCAGGCACAAACTTGAGCCTGTGGATTCCATACCCAATGTGTGTGTCTCTGTTTACTGATTTTAAAAAACCTTATATGTCAAAATATGACCTCATAAATAAAGTCTGTTGTTACAAAGGAATTCTGTGCTTTACAAGAAATATTTAATACAGAACAAATTTAAGTAGTCAAGTTCCCTCATTTTTCGTATTTGATTTTCAAATATTCTGTGTACAATTGCACTGGAACACATCTCTTGTGGGAAATGGGGTAGTTCTGCCATCAATCCCTTATTTATTTTTTAAACCCCACTAGGGCACAGTGCCCTGTATGGGTATGCGAGACAGAGGCTTGTGCTTTCATGAGCTAGAAAGCTAGTTGAAGCTAAAGACATCTATTCATCAAAAAATAATGTTAGATGAATGAAAAATAAAGACTCCTGGAATAAGTTCCTGAAGCCCCTGTTTCATATTTTGGCTCATACAATTGCCAGGAATGCTCTTGGATCCAACAGTTTTTTTGCAACATTGACTCATTTATTAATTCTAAGGCTCCATGTGTGAATTCATGATATGCGGTGCATCAAGGGACATTTTCGATTCCCAATTTAAAGGTAAAAGCTGGATGTAGGGGGTCCCTACCATATGTCAGGCTCTGTTCTAGAAGTTAGGAACATATCACTGAAGAAAAAGCACAAAAATGCCTGCCACAATAATGAGGCAGACAGACAATAAACAAAATACCTATGTAAAATATATAATGTGTTAGATGGAGAAATGTGCCTCAAAGGAAAATGAAGCAGAAGGGGGAGCCAATGGCAAATAGTGTATTTAGGTCACATCTCAGAGAGAAGGTGACATTTGAATTCGGCAAGGTTTTAGACTCTAAACTCAACATTCTCAGTAACCTTAGAAAACAATTACCATAAAATTTATCCTGCTTGATATAGGGTGGTAAGAAGATACAGGAACTGAATTTTGTATACTGTTTGTCCTACTAAGATGTGATTTAAAATTTTAGGTAACTTCCTTACTTTCAGAAGTAGATTTTTCATTAGTATTTTTAAAAGCCGTTTCACAAACATTTCATTTGCTTATGCAATAAATGTCCCCAGGATTTCATTAAGAATCCTTCTCACTGCAAAAATTTGCAAGCCCCCTTCTTTAAAGCATATGTCCTTTAAAAGGTGAAGGTCATTGTGTGGGTATTTGCTGAAATCAACATAATTCTGAATGATCTTCTGGCAGCCAAAATGAGCTGAAGGGAAAATTAGTCACAGTGCAGAAACAAGAAAAATTATATCTGCTCTGGAAGTAACGTATGAAACCAAGCCAATCTCACATCATTTGTTCTGAAACCTTGGAGCACATCCATGTACCTCAAAGGGGTAACAGATGTGATTTTGGATTAGAAAGTGTGATGTTAGGGCAGGAAGGGGGTTAGGAGATTCTGATTTCTTTCTCAGCTTCATGATATTTTGTCTCTGGGGGCTAGTGACTGGATTTTCCTGCTTTCAGTCTTCCCATTGAGGGGATGGGGTCAGCACCTGTAAGGCTTGACTGTGGGTCTGACCTTATCCCTGCTGACACAAATTCATTGTTTATTATTAAACAAAAATAGCTGACCCAGAGATGGCACTTGCTCTAAGCACCAAGCATATTCCATATTCTCTTTAGGTATTTACTCACGTACCTCCAAACAATGCTATAAGTCCTACAATCATTGCCACTTTTACAAGTAGGAAACTGAAGCACAGATAAAAGACGAACTTGCTCAAGGCCACATATGCCCTCCCTGTTTCTAAATCTTTACCCACACTTGCTATATGGCCAGCTCCTCTCATCTAAAAAACTAAACTAACCCATACACTTATTTTTCCACTCCTTTTTCTTATATTATTTTTTACTTAGTTATAGAAATATTATAAATAGTCTGTAAATACAAAATAGATCAGCAGTTTTCAAATCTTTTGGTTTTTAGGACCCCTTTACACTCTTAAAAATTATCAAAGATCCCAGAGTTTTTGTTATCTGGTTTATATCTATTGATATTGGCTATATTGGAAGTTAAAAGAGACAATTTTTAAAATGTATGTTTTCATTTAAAAAATCACATTTTCCAAAACAAAAAATTTAGTGAGAAGAGTGGTATTCCTCTATATTTTTGCAAATTTCTTTAGTAACTACTTAATAGATGACATTTAGATTCTCATATGTTTCTGTATTTGATCTGTTAAATCTGGCCTCATAAAGATGTGAAGTTAGAAAAAAGAGGGCTATTTTCAAAATACCCTAGATAATTGTGAATATTCTTCTTGGAATCTATACCAGAACTCAACAAGTAGTAGTTTCTCAAAGGTTAGTTGTTATATGTGACATTAATTAACATTGTATCCTATTACATTAAAATCCACTGATCTGTCTTGCACTTTGAATAAATCTTTTACCTATGCATGACTTTAAAATATTAAGCACTGGTAACCTGGAAAAATACTGGTTTACTGAGTTAGGCATATCTTACAAAGGTTGATGCATTTCATTACATAGTATAAAACACATTCAGCTCAGAGAAAAATTCACTATTTTCACCACTGATCTCATCAGAAAAGTCTTTTAAGTATTGGGAAACTTTCAAGTTTACAGTGGCAGATATAGATTTTCCAAAACTCGAGTTTTCATTTGCAAGCTCAAATTGTATCACTGGCAACAAATACTAATATCAGTAGTTTTGCTTGAAGTGAAAAGCTCACTTCATTAATTTTTTGGATAAGTCTACCAAATAGCCCCAAAGAATCATAGATTGTTCATTAGTCGTTGTTTCAAGTAAAAATTGTTACACACACACACACACACACACACACACACAAACTGAAAAACTGTGGCAATAAAGAGGCCAAAAAAAAAAATTGGTAGGTTGGCACATAGGCAAATAACACAAGAGGTTTTTTTTTTTTTTTTTTTAAGATAACCACTGAATTTCTGTATTTCAATTAGCAGCATAAGTGCCAAGCCAATGCATCCTTCCCATTTAGCGGGAGGGAAACTTAACAAGATGTGTACTCAGGATTGAGATTTAATAAAATTAGTAATTTCTACTGCTTCATCAGGTTAACTTAGTGGTTCCTAGTGGGAGGGAGTGGGGAAAATAAAGGAAGAGGAGTGATTATTTTCCTCCCCAGAGGGAATTTGGAGAATGTCTGCAGACATTTTTGTCATGACTAGGAGAATGAGAGGGAGGGCTAGTGGTATCTGGTGGGTAGAGGCCAAACACTGCACAATGCACAAGACAGCCCCCACAATCTAGAGTTGTTTGGTTCAAAATGTCAATATTGCCAAGGCTGAGAAACACTGACTTAGGTGAAACTGGCATTTTTTCTTGTCCTGCAAATGTGTGGTGGGAAAGAATATGAGTATAAGTAGTTTGGTGCCACTGTCTTGGTTTGTGCTTAGGCACTTGCAGTTTTACCACCATTGCTTTGTTCTATTAATGCAAATGTCAACATAGTAAAAATGGTAAATGATGCCTTAGTACTATTGTAAAAGTAGCTTTGACCTTACAGATCCCCTGAAAGGGTCTTGGTCTCCATGGACCATGCTAAGTATTGACGAACTAGGATCAGGGGTCAAATAAACATTTTCTCTAAAGAAATGGACAGTAAATATTTTCAGCTTAGTGGGCCAGATGTCTCTTATTGTGAGAAAAGAGCTAAAAGCAATAAGTAATGAGTGGGTGTGGCTGAATTTGGCCCACAGGCAGTAATTTGTTAACCCCTGAACTAGATTATATGTTTGCAAAATTGCATTGGCCATATTGTTCACTTTTTATCAGTTATTTTGTTTTTTAATACTACTAAAATTTCAGAAAGCTACTCTGTTATCTGTCAGAATAACAGAATACAACTCAGAAAATGGCCAAACATGAAAATGTGGGGGTCTGATAATAATAATAATAGTTTCCATTCACTAAGCATTTACTGTGTGTCTGGTACTTGACAAATGCTTTTTCACTTAATCTTCACAATGACCTTGCAAAATGAGTATCTAGATGAGGATACTGATGTCAAGAGGGACAGTAACTTCAATAAAGTTGCACAGGTATAGTCATAAGTGGAAAAGCCAATATTAAATCAAGATTCATCTGATACCAGAGCTTGAATGTTTCCACATCACTAGGGCTGTTGAAAACCATTTAGGGAAGCTTTGTAGGCTGCATCCCTCCTTTCTGTACTCTACCCATGGTAGGCATTGCCAACTGATTGTAGCAGGAGCAGCCGTGGGAACCGGATCTCTCAAACACCGAATACAGGAGGAAGAGGGATTTATTGTTATTATTACGGCAGGGAACCTGGGCGATAATTTGTCCAAAACCCAGCTCGTCTAACAAAGGGAGGTTCAGCCTTTATATAGGCTTATACTTTACATATTACAGATGAAAGAATCTTACATTCATAGTTTTAGGACTCACATGTGAAAAGGTTTCTGTTTACAGTTTCAGGAATCACATATGAAAGGGTTCCGGTTTACTGTTTTAGTACTCATATGTGAAAAGGTTTCTGGTTTGATCTTGTTTTAAGTAAAAATAGTGCCTTCTGGAGAGTTTCCCCAAGGCCTAGCCTGTCACCTATAGGAAAGTAAAACCGGAGGCACCAGTCGGTCAACCTTTTCTTCTATTGA